>JBBBDQ010028554.1:215000-257500 GCA_037127315.1 Ascarosepion bandense
ACAGATGAATAAAAAAAAATTGAGGCAACAGAAATTTCGTCTACAGAAAAATGCTGAGAATACCATGTGAATATCGACGAAGGTTTAGAAAAAATGGAAACAAAAAGAACAAGTATACTTAACATTAGAAAGAGGCTGTTGAAAATTCTATAGCACAAAATGAAGAAAGAGGGCTTGGAAAATGTGACACTCACAAGACACATAATCTACCTAACGACCTTATATAAATGGTTGTCAACAGGGATTAGACGAGATAGCGAAAAGCGGAAAATTTACTGAGAGTTACAAAGATGCGGGTATTAGAGAGAGCCAGTTAGGGCATAAATTAGGAAAGAAGGCTTGAAAATCTGACACTTGACCCGGTGATACTGAAGGCAAGAGAAACAGAAGAAAGCAGTCCATAATCTACATAACTACATTGTTTATTTGATTCATTTATATTTATTTTACGATTTATCAACCTGTTATTTAAAACCAGAAAAATTTGGTAGAGATTGTAAGAATTTTTTAGAGATAATACCGATTTACTGAAACAATAACTATTTAATATTTAACCCATTACTGGGGAAGAAGTAGATTCATACATTTTCCAATAATCTCAATTTCCTTTCCTCTGGATAAGAACAAATGAAACATGGTGATTTCAATCGAGTTAATGTCACTTGTTTACATTCTGTCGCATGTTCACAGCCCAAATTAACAAAAGTAAGCTATGTAGAGAACAGTAAAAGGAAGGTCACCGTACCGGACCAGAGAATGTGCCGGACTTTGGTTTACAAATTCTACTCGATGCGGCTGAAACATGTCTAAAAATATAAATAAATATTGTATTATGGCAGTATCCCTCTTTGTAAGTAAAGCCGTTAACAGTGGGCAACACCTTATTTAAAACTTTGTAAATGACGCCATTTACATATAAAGTGTTACCATCGGGGGATTTAATGTTCGAGGACTTGTGAAGTAAAGAAAATCAGAAATTATTGGCACGAGACGTTGATAGTTATACCATTGATGTATTTTGTCTCGAAGAAACAAAAATAGAATAACTTTATATTATATCAGAGTTAGACATCACAAGATCAATAGATTTGGAAACAGTAAATATTATGGAAATGGTTTTGTTAATAATATGAAATGGAAGAATAATATTCACAGATAGTGGATCAAGAAACAGAGTATATAAATTGAGCAACGACATTTAAAGAACTACCAAATCATCCTAAAAAAATCTGAAGAGCTTGAGATAACTGTATTGTGAATTATCACGAAACAGGGAAGTTTCGAAATGACAGTAAAAAATAACACTGATTTTCAGTGTAACTTCAAGTCGAAAAATATTCCGCATAGAATATATTTGAATTTTTAACCAGTTGCGTCCCTTGATTTTTTTTTTTTTCATTTATTCAAGGCATAAGCGTCAATGCGTGGGAATATAAACACTTACAAACTTTTTGAAAAGCGAAATCGGTTAAAGTAAAACACTTTTTTTTGAAAACATACATGTAACTATAATTTTAATAATTCTCTGAAAACATGGTAAATTTTTGTTTTGTTCTCCGAAGGCCTTTACCCCGTCAAATCTTTCCAAAACATCCTTAATTCCATGCAAATGTATATGCTGAACTCAAATCGATAATTGTTTATTGAAGAAACCACCCATTTTTCATGTTATCGATCAGAAAAAAATCGGACTATATCTCACCACCGTTCACATATCTGATTCACCGGTGAATGACTCGAGGCGTAGGCTACTTATTTCGGCCTTTTTACTTGCTTTTTGCAATTACTACGCGATTTGTTTTGTTTCGGAACTCAATTTCCGCGTAGTAATTGCACAAAGGAAGTAAATAGGCCGAAAAATCGGCAAACTACGCGTGAAGTCATTCAGCGGTGAATAACATTTTTGAAGCGTGGTTACGGGGTGAGATGAACAGCGACAAGAAGTTCGATATTTTTCTGGTCGTTAACATGAAAAAAGGGAAGTTTCGTCAATAAACAATTATCGAGTTGAGTTCAGTATATATATTTGCACGGAAATAAGTATGTTTTAGAAAGATTTGAAGGGGTAAAGGCCTTCGGGGAACAAATCAAAAAATTACCGAAAATAGACATTTATTATAAATATTACGTATAAATACATGTAAATATTAAGTGTTTTTTTGGTTTTTTTTCAAATTTCATTTTCTCTCTACAGCAAGTTTTTGTACAGATTTTCTAACATTTTTTCTTATTAACTATCAAACGTTGTGCAAGTAACGAAAATTGCCACCTAGAATAGAAAAGCCAGACGAATACAATAAAAAAATCCTGAAACAACTAAAAAAATAATACAAAACTATCTACTTTAACCAAAAAAATTGTAAATATTTTATGTAAGAACAAAAAAAACACAACAATAATGACAGTCAAATGTAAACGAGAGAAAAATTGTCAAAACATACGAACTACCGTTCAAACAAAACAAATCGAAGATAAACCATCACTGAAAGAATTATCTGAAAATAGCACCAGAGCTAATTTCCTTATTAAAATAAACAAAAAATAAAAAATATGCGGACTAAAACTTCAACCTCAGAAAATTCACGTTCTGAAACATTCTAAAAAGTAATAAAAAAACCAGAACGCTGGATAAACTCAATTTCATTGACGTTACCAAGAAAAGTACGACTAAAACCGATCAACGCGGAATCAGAATCACAAAGAGAAGTACAACACAAATGGAATGTTTATAAACAATGGAAACAAGAATGTGAGAACAAAGAACTAATCTCACAGCGGGTGACGGGAGGAAAAACGAAAACTGGTTCTCAAACCATGAAGAACAATTTAGAACAGAATATAGCGAAGAAAATCCATTTTTAAATTTTGCAGGTAAAGAAATTTAAATACCTGAGAAGTGTTCTAACAAAGGACGGGAAGTGCGACACTGAGATCAGAAGGAGTATTGGCATGGCGAAGGATGCATTTCAGAAGCTGAGTTAAGAGGCAGGAAAATTATACTGGAAATAAAGAGAGTACTGGATTGTGATGTGATGTCTGTTCTTGAATATGGCAGTGAACGCTGGACAATCTCATCAAAAATGACTGGAAGCAACCAAAATATGTTTCTACAGAAGGATGCTGAGGATACCATGGATGGAACACGAGCAACGACTAGGTTTTGGAGAGGATGGACGCAAAAAGGAAGCTGATAATTAACATCAGGAAAAGACAACTGAAGTTTCAGGGACATGTAATGAGAAAGTAGGGCTTAGAGAACCTGATACTCATGGAAGAGACACGGGAAAGCAACGCGTGATGGATGGGGGAGTAGGGTTCGGGAGAGGTAACAGGAGAAGAGGGATAGGGAGATGTATAAAGCCAATATCGCTACGTTCTACGGCAGATAGAAGAATTCCATGTAAACATAGATGTATTATAAATATTACATATACAGATGAATATTAGGTGTTTTTCCAAATATTATTTTCTCTACATTATTCAGACTATTGTCCTCATCTTTGTTGCCATTTGCACGACGCTTCGACCGTTGTACGCTCCGATCTTCTTCAAGTGCTAGGAATTTCGAACCGAAGCGTTTACTACGATCACTGGGGTATAGCATTCTCATTCCTTTGTGCAAAGCCTCCCTCTAACCCGACCCTAAGTTACTTGTTCACCACTACTGTAGCCTGGTATTGAACTCACAACTCTTTGGGTCAAGTCACTGGATCTACCCAACGTCTGTAAAACTCATGACTACCAGCTATATGTGATTCGTGAACCAAATAAAATGCGATTTGTTTTCCGAATTTATTTGTATTCGGATTATTGTTCTCGTCATTTCGCAGTTAGCAAAAGGTTTCGTTCGAATATAAATAACGTAAATAACTCCTCATACCAGAAATTCAGACAATATATATATATTAAAAGTGGAGTGGCTAAATAGTGGGGTAGTGTTAAATAAGATGTTAAGAATTAAAAATATTTGATTATACAGATATATATAAGTTCTTGATTTTATATATAATCAAAAATTTTAAATTCTTAACATCATATTTAACACTACCCCATTATTTAGCCCCCCACCCCACCCTTTTAATATTTGACATACCCCGCACATACACACACATTTTTATTTGTGCCGCTCTACTGGGTACTTAGGCTAACTCACTAATCTTCTGTGTGCCGTGTCCCTTCAGAATGTGGACGATCATAGCTCTTAGTAAAATGTTTTCTCTTTGACAAACCTCAAAACATCGATACGTATATGCTGGTCAAGTCGCTCTCCCTATCTCTCTTGCTCTCCATATGCCCTGTGAGAGTTAAGTTTTCCAAGCCCTCTTTCCTCGTTACGTGTCCTTCTGTCTCTTTCTGATTCAGAATATGTTCTTTTCTTCTTTGCTTTCTCCCTCCGTCCGTGAAATTCTCAGCAACCTTCTGTAGAACCACATTTCTGTTACCTCAAGTTTCTTCTTTATCGGTGGTGAGATTGACCATCATTCACTGCCATACATGAAGATTGATATTACAAAGCAATTCAGCATTCATTTCTTTATTTCTAGCGAATATTTCTTCTTTCTACTTACTTTATTTAGCTTTTACAACGAATCTTTCGCTAATCCAGTGGGCTTTCGGATTTCGGTGTCACATTTTCATTATTGTTAACACTTACCAGATATTTAAACTTCTGTACTTATTTGATGTTATCATCTCCAGTTCGTAGGTCGCATCATTGTTGTTTTGTTTTGTTTTGTTTTATTTGTTTTTTTTTCTCTTGATAACAATATTTGATATAAACACTAGGCTTTATATACAACCAAATACGGTAATTAAGATCTTTTGAAAATTTTATTTTTATTTTATTTTTATTCATTTATTTTAGAATTTTTATGGTTTAATGTAAATTCTAACCTATAAAATATTTGTAATTTTTTAATTTATTACAGAATTATTTTTCAAATATTTTTACATTCTTTTATTTAAAGAATAAAATTAAAACATAAAACCTCTTTATTTTATAAAGATATACATTTTTTTAATTTGCTTTCACAGACATTTTTCAAAATGTATAGTTTGATTTTAAAATATTAGATTTTAAATAAAGCTTATTCATATTTCAAAATTCATCATTTTAAATTTCTAAATTTTAAACAGTCTAATTAGTAACTTTAAAATTTAAAATTTCAAAATTATAAATAGTTTCAAAATTCAGGATTTAAAGCTTCAAAATAATATTTTTAAGAATTTAAATTTTAAAATAATTTTTTTTTTAAATTTAAACTAAATGATTTTAAAATTAATCACGCTAAACTATTTAATAATTCCAAATTTTACAATTTCAAAATAATATTAAATGCTTGAATTTTAAAATTGCAAAATAATATTTTTAAAATTTCAAAATGTTAATGTTTTGTGTGTATTATATGCAATTCTAAATTTGAAAATTCTCAATGAATCATTTGAATTTTTAAATTTTTAAATTTTAGAGTAAACATTTAAAAGTATAAAGCAAATCATCATTTTAAACATTCAATCTTATTAAAAAATTAAATGTTCAACTTTCAGAATTATCTGTTTTAAAATTTTTAAGTAATCCTTTTCAAATTCTCAATTTTATGGGAATCATTTACAATTTTTAAATTACAAAAAATTATTTTAATTCTCTAAATTTTAAGTTTTCAAAAATAATCTTTTTCAAATTTCGGGAATAAGCATTTTAAAATTTCATATTTATCGTTGTAGTTTTCTAAATGTTAAAATTTCAAAAATAATCATTTATGCTAAATTATTCATTTTAAAATTCTACCTGTTGATTTAAAAAGTAATCATTTTAAAAGAATAATCAGTATGATGATTTTTAAATTCTAATCAAAGTATGATTAGTTTGTGTAACTTGTGCCTGTCTATTTTAAGCATAAATATAAAATTGTATATAAGTGCATCAACCTGTATTAGCATTAGTGCGTGGGGGGGGGGGCAAAAGTATGAAATTAAAACACATTCTACAAGATAGAAATGAGAACCTTTTCACTTGCATGTCTCTGTATCTTTTAATTATCTACAGGGCAAAACTTAGAATGTTTGGGTCTTCCACGAATGGATTACCACGGCAGTATACATAGTGATATTTCAGGTAGGCTATATACATTGGCGTCAGTTTTTCTTTCTTTAAGTAATTTGATGTCATCTGAGCGTCGAGAATGATTAATGCTACAACGTCTAAGTTTTGATAAGTCCCCTAGGTTACATTCAATGCTGCATAATCTATGAATTTTAAAAATAGTGTCTTTTAAGGAGTTTTTATTATTTTGTTTTTGCATATAATTAAAAACGAAAACACCGTAAATTGCGGCGTACAAATCGACCTGGTATACAAATCAACCTCAAAAAGTTAGACATATACGTATGTAAAGGTCGAGTCCCAATCATTACAATAAATAGTACAAAACGTAGACCTACAGATAAATGAAGTATGCAATAAACTGTGCAAAAAATACATCAGGTCCCACCATTTACCTCGATAATGAGACACTAACAGAAATATTTTTCTATATGCGTTGTATAGCAAACAATCTACAACATACATCCGTAGGTACCGTATATTGTATCGGTTCGAATTCCAGTTGAATTCCATGCATTCACTTACGCACAAATACCCTTGGGAACGGTATTAATCCGTCTCTTCCCACCAGTTATGGATTAAATAATAGGACAGATTGGGTTCTATAGCCTTGGCTGGCAACCAGTCTAGCGCAGAAAGCACTGGCAATTTACTGCGGGATAATCTTCTGTCCGGTCATTCATGTCTCTTTTGTTTCACGTATGGCATTTCACTGACTGTTAACTTAGCGAACATCAGTTAACTTAGCGAACATCTAAAAATCGTCAGATCTATTGATAAACTCATTAAAGTCCACATCAACTCCTACAAAATATTAATACCGTGGATTTCACATCATGCCAGGTACTTATTTTTTTGTACCGCTACGTTCTCGTCTGTTATTGTAAAACACAGAATCACTTATCCGCCATTTGCATCAGTGATGTAAACAAACGAACAGTGACATCACTATTTAGTGTATCAGGTGCTGTAGACTTAATATAATACTTAATTTAGGTTACTATTTTATTATTCATTATCAATTTCGGTGTAAATATGTTGAAGTATCCTACTGGCGGTACAGTAAAAAGGTATTAATCCGTCTCTTCCCTCCATCTATGAGTTAAATAACAGAACATATCTTGTTCTATAGCCTTGGTTGGCAACCAGTCTACCGCAGAAAGTAACGGTAACCTACTGCGGTAAAATCTTCTAACGAGTCAGTCATGTATATCTCTTTCGAGACATAATCGCCCATCACGTATGGCACTTAACTGACTGACTGGTAAAGGTTTGGATTTTATATCCTCTACATAAGTCGAACCCTAGCTTTGGAAAGATTTTATTTTGATATTTTGAAATTCGATTTGTACCCGTCAGTTTACGGTAAGCATAAAAACTACCCTTTAATTAAGTTATTTTTTCGGTTTAAGATGTCTGTCGTGTACGTTCCTGAAAGGTTTTTTCTATCATTTAAGACAAGAAGTTAAAAAAAAACATTTAAACAGATGCCTGTATTATATCATAGTTTCAACTTTAAGGTGGTATAATTATGAGATTATGGTAGCCACATTGTACAACAGGAATAAGCATATTATTAGCTTGAGTCACAAATAATTTTGTTTTTTAGTTTATCAATTTATTCTTTTAAAAGTAAAGTACAAATACATTTTATTCAATTTTTTTTTTTTAATCATATCACCCCGAGCAAGGCGGTAACGCCACTGATGTGCAGGGGGCTACATAGGAGTGAGAAGATTGGAAAAGAGAAAACCGGAAACCGCATCCTAAACAGGAAACAAGGGATGAGCCTCTTCACCTGTCCAATAGACGTGGGTGGAGTGTGAACCGGGCGATAGTTTAGTCTATCTACTCCAAGCAGTACCTGCTATTGCTTGTCTGACAGCTTTTCTATAGATTTTGAGTAAAAATTTCACAGGTTTTGATGTGAAAAAGTTTTCGAACTTTTGTATTTGGTTTTCATTAGAACAAAATTTTGCAGCGATCGAAAAATAAATAATAATAGGTTGGTGCAAGCTCAGGTAAATATGGCGGATAGGCCTGAACAGATTAACCGATTTTAAATTATTTTTCCTTTGTTATTCTTGCTGTAAGTGGCCTTGACTTGTCATAGAAGCGAACAACATTTTCCCTACTGTTGAACTCAGGGTGCTTATCAACAAAACTTTTCCTGGCACGTTCGCAACGATCGAAAAGAAAATAATCGGTCAGTTCAAGGTCGGATAAATATAATGGCGGAAGTAGAACAGTACCAAAATGATTTATTTTATAACGAGTGAGCCCGTGCCACTAAAAATGACGGCAACTTATCTATTGATGTACCTACTATTGAGTATAAAGACATAAGAAAAAATAATAATAATCTGAAACCCCCACCCCCTGAGCGTGATATATATAAACAATGGTCTTTATTAAAAGAGAATATATATATATATATATATATATATATCTGTTTCGCAGCCCAGCAGTACGGTTAGACATCCGATTGCTTCTAGCCAGGATTGAAACCGGACCGAATTGACCTCAGTTGGCGATTATAACTGTGAGCTGTAGGCGCTATTTTTCACTACACCACGCCATAATAACTGCAAAAAAACAATAAACAAATAAAATAAGGCACTGTTAACTCTCGGCAAGTCTTTGATAACTGGTAGTAAAGTTTAATAACTGGTAGTAAAGAGAATAAACTGAGCCGACGCTGCCTCGATATTGATCTCTCTAATGAACTGAATCGACACCGCCTCGCTATTGTTTCTATCTCCATGCGCGTGGCAGGAGGAATATATATATTATATTATTATTATTATGGACTCTCTCGTCGATTTCAACGTATGAGCGTCTAAACTCAGTTAGACTACCACACAAAGAATTGTTTAAAATGGTGAAGGCTTGTGTCGCACTATCCACACTTTTTGGAACTGCTGATAACAAACAATCGGTGCAAAAGTCTGCCACAGATCGCATGAACAACAGACCTCAGTTATTTAACCCATAACTGGAGGGAAGTTATATATATATAGAGAGAGAACGGTCTTCATAATAATGTAGAGGATTTATGTACGCTGCCAGGGCCGTGCTAAAAATAATGTATGTTCGTGCAATTCACATTAATTTTTCATTTCCAGATGCGGTTAGTTGTTAAAATAATACATATACTTTCAAATAAAGTTTAGCATTTTGAGTGTTTTAGTGGGACCCCTGCGTATATGTTGTATTGTGGAACATGTTGGAATGGTTGGAGAAAGATGGGTTCTAGTGTTATTTAAGGAAATTATTAGAGTGACTGGGACGCGAATTGGATTGGCTAGGTATAGGATAGACAATGCTAACCAATCCTTCATCACTTTTTCGGCCTTGTGCTACAAACAAATGTTTTCGTTTTCTTTAAATAAACATTCGTCATCAAAATTATTTCTCAAAACGGAAATTACTTATGACTCAACCTAATAAAATACTCGTTTCCGGTGTTTTTGTCAAATTCTATGAAATCGTTCTACTCAGAAAATTATTTCTATGATATACGTATGAAACGAAATGAATAGTTCAGTTCGAAATTCCGATTACCTGAAGAAGGTCGAAGCGTACAACGGCCAAAACGTCTTTAATATAGCAACAAAGAGAACAACAGTCCGAGCAAATTTGATAGTGTAAATAATTGCAGTATCTCATCTCAGAAAGTATTATTATTATCCTTATTATTATTATTATTATTATTTTAATTATCATTTTCATCATTATTATTATCAGTATTATTACTGTTATTATTATTATTACATTATTATTATTATTATTATTATTATTATTATCATTATCGTCCTTATAATTATTCTTATTATTATCATTATTTTTATCTCTGTCATCATTATCACCGTGCTTATTATTATTATCATTATTAATAATAATACGAGTGTACCCCTGCCGTCAAAAATGACAGAAAAATATTTGAAAGAATTATTAGCTGTTTCCTCACAGGTTACCCACACTATGCGATATGTGTGTGTGTGTGTGTGTGTGTGTGTGTGTGTGTGTGTGTGTGTGTGTGTGTGCAAATAAATATACAACAGTCTTTATCATAATAGAAACGGTTTTTCGCTACTCGAAGAATTAATTATTGCAAAAAAACTAAAATAATACGGCACTGTTAAAAAGCAAACACGTGGTAAGAGCTTTCATAAGTGGTAGTAAAGTTTAATGACTGGTAGTAAAGAGAATGAACTGAGCCGACGCTGCCTCGCTATTGTTTCTCGCTCTCCATCCATGCGCCAGGCAGGAAGACTATATATATATATTGCATTTCATCCAACTACCACTCCCTAATTTTCTAAATAAATATGAATTCATGTTAATTTTTAAAGTAAGTCATTTTCACCATTTATTTTAAGATATCACCTGAAGAGGAACAATTTTGTTCTCAAAAATGAATTTTTTTGTGTAGTGATATCATTCTTTTACAAAGCATTGTTTGACAATATCAACAAATATGAAGGGAAAACTTGAAGCAGCTGAAATGTGGTTCTACAGAAGGATGCTGAGGATATCGTGGACCGAGCATGTGAGCAATGACAAGGTTTTGAAAATGATGGAAACGAAAAGGAAATTAATATTGAGCATCAGAAAGAGACAACTAAAAATCCTGGGACATGCAATGAGGAAGGAGAGCTTGGAGAACCTGATACTAACAGGCCAGATAGAGAGAAACAGAGACAGAGGAAAGCAGCGGATAACATATTTAAAGGGCCTGAGCAGGTGGATGACAGAACGGAGGCTGAGAGACATTACAGGAGAAAGCGTGCTAAGAGCCACCAGAGATAGGGAGACGTGGAAGGCCACGATCGCCTACGTCCTGAAGGGACAAGGTACATAAAAGAAGAACAACAACAACAACAAAATTACTGTATTAAGATTTACTCTGTATTGGACACACTTTATAGAAGTAAATGTTTGAACAGTGGGTTTTTAATCTACGTGTTCTTTCACTATTTTGTAATATATATACATATATATTGTCATCCGCAGACAGATCTGTTTCGCCGTATCACAGCTCATCAGTACGGTTAGACTCCGATTGCTTTTTTACCCAGGATTGAAACCCGACCGAAATGGCGTCAGTCGGCGACTCTACATAACAGACTTCATTACAATAAGAAGGATTATCATCATTATTATCATATTTATCATTATTATTATCACAAACATTATTTTTATCATTATTCTTATTATTGTTATTATTATTTCCGCCGCTTTTTTTCTTTCTTTCTTACTGCTGTTATCGCAATTTCGGTGCAACGGTCCAGTGCAAGTCGCATCAGTCTGATTCTAATCCAATGTATGTGCATTCAGAACTCTCACGGATTAAATCGAAATGGTATCAATCAACATTTCTCAAGAGATTTTCCAACCAGTTCGTTGATCTGTGACGACTACGTTACACTTTTTTGTGGCCATTTACCATTTGCATTTATGAGCTGCAGGTACTCAGCGATCGGTTATTCTTGCAGAATTGTCTACCGTCTTTCCGAGCCCAAGTTGCTTAAAATTTCCCAGTCTCGATAGAGTTCAAAAGCGTCTCGGTATCCAAAAGTCCCTTTCCCACAGACAAAACATCGCAAGCCTCTTGCTACTCTATCATTATTTCCATCAGAAAATTATTTAAACGGATACATTCTCTAGTTTAAACAATTATAACCTTCACGGACAAGGCGCACATATACTATGCACATTATATGGAACTGCTTTAATCCCATTCGTATTTCATTGATGAGAAGAATCTTTCTACGAAATGCTGCTTCGTGAAACCGACTCCCAAGTGGATGCTTCCCCGATCACTACAATTTTTCACTTGTTCAAGTCTAGAATTAACCATTATCTTCCCCCCGCCATATACTGATAAACTTTACTTCTTGCTCTGTTACCTTCTACCTTGAGTGGTTCTTTAGCATTGTATAGGGTAGACATCATTAAAAAAAAACAGTTTCCGGTGAATGGTGGTGCCACTACAATCGCCTAACATGAATTTAATCGAGCATATTTGGGACATGGACGAGAGGTCAGTTCACTTCACCCATAACAATCAGGGAGTTGTGAATAACTATCGAGAATGCATTCATCAACTTTTCTCTAACCATGAGTAAAATCAATTCCTCGTCGAATCGACACACATTACCATGATAGAGGGTGTCTTCCTTGATACTAGGCTGCTACCTCATGACTTTTGAAATGTCAATGTAATAATGAATCTTGAGATAAAATTAGACTAATTTTACAAGTATCTCTTTTAACTAGCCGTTTCATCGTTATTATTTAGTTTCAGATAGACAACTAGATTTTTTTCCTAGTATTGTATTTCTGTTTCACATTTTACCAGACCAGTCAGAAACGCAAGTGAAAATGCCAGTGGAACCTGCAATACAGACATCATCCCAACCAGGTATGTTCCAAATTGCATTTCCAAAAGAAACTCAGCGACTCTCAATAATTCATTATAAAGATTAGTATTAATACCGAGGATGCCTTCGTCTAGGTGAAGAAAAGTGGAATTCGAACCGGCTTGAGAGGGTTGGGTTCCGTCAGGCTACCTTGCTGTCAGGATACCTTCGTACGGCTACAGTACTTGTGGTGTCCCTACGACCCAAATGCGTCACAAAACTCGTGATTCTGGTTAAAACCAGAGGTCGAAAATGTGATCACTTAATATTCATTTTCGCAGAATTTAATGTACCACGTCAGAATTATCAATGCTGCTTTTTGTCAGAAATAATCAAAGTTTTCGTCCTTAAATGATGAATTTGTAAAACGAAAATGGAGGATCGATGTGCAGGTAGTGTAACGACTATTGAATCTGAATCTGCGAGCCGAGTTCAAATTCCGGCCTAGTCTACGGTAAAATATTCAAAAGTTCTACGATATTAAACACTTTTTAATACAACTGTGTACAAGTCTAATTTAATTATGACCAAAAACTAAGTAATTAAATAATTGTATTAAAAGGTGTTTAATACAATCATATTGTAGAACGTTTTAACATTTTTCATTTGTTATTGTAACTCGCCTGAAGACACCAGATGGTAGAAACCTGGGTTGCGTAATAACTCATGTACAAATTATATATAGTAGGGTATTCGGAAACTTACGTATTACGTATTTGATTAGTCTAAAATTTGAGTCAACTTAATAAACTTGAATGAAGGTTGAATCGTACAAAACTCTGTCTACAATTAGCTTATCATCTCTTCTGGCAGTATTTAATTTATAGTTCATTTCGTAGTTGAAAGACTTAGTGGATTATAACCTATTAAAAGCAAAATAATCGTCAAAGCTTATTGCATTAAGTAAATGCTGCAGAAGCAATTGAAAACATTTGTGCTATGTATATGAATACTGTGAAGGCACGAACATGTCAGATGAGGTTTAAAACATTTAAAATGATGCTTGTTATACAGGGTGATCCAAAAGTAGTAGACAGTAGATGGAACATATTTCTGTATCAGTTATATTGTTGCAATGGAGTTCATTGTTTCCAACAAAATGCGACCCCTCAATATTATTCAAGGGCACTCCGTGACTATCTTGAAACATTTCCTGAGAAACGGATTAGCCGAAGACGTCCAGTTGATTGGCCAAAACGTTCATTTGATTTCACCCCAGTGGATTTCTTCTTTTGAGAAGTACTCAAGAACAAAGTTTATAGTCGAAAACTAAGATGTGTGGGTGATTTGAAAAATTATAGAGGACAGCATTTCAAGAAATTAATACACACAGCGACTTGTGCAAAATGCCTGTCTAAATGTGGGGAGTAGACTTCAACGTTCTGAAAATTGTGATAGACAATAGTTTGAGCATCTGTGTGGATAAGATTTAAGCACCTTTGTATTATTGTACACAGTAAAATTTAATTGTCAACAAATAACTGTATTAGTAAATATAATTGTATATGCAATTTTAAGATAAATGTTATCATTTACTGTCCACCTACTTTTCATACCACCCTGTATATCTCACAAGCTCTGAACGAAGAATTTTTTTGAAATAGTCTACTGAATTGGATCGACCTCAGAACACTGGAGATTTGGCACAGAAATCTTGTGTCATTTTCAGCAGTCTGCGAACATCTCAAGCGAATTGAAAAAACTTGCAAAGATGAAATTTGGGTGTCTCAGGAGATTTCGCTTGTGAACCAAACCAAACGCCCCACCATCCGCAGAAGTGTTAATCAGGGATTCCAACAATTTTTTTAGATTGCGTTTTTAAAGGAGAAAAAAATGATTTTGCATGGCAACAGAAAATATAGACAATAGTCATCATAAAATGAATATCCAATGCCATGACCAAAACTTGAGTAAAAAAAAAGTTTTCTTTAAACTTTAAATCTAGAAATTGCCTTCCCGTTGGGCTGCAGTCACTGAAAATGAAAGTGATTACATATTTAATAAATAATACGTAGATGAAGTTAACTTACATTCGTTTTTATATTCATTCAGTTAAAGCGTAGTTACTTACCGATTATTCTAATATTTGTTATTATCTTGATAAAAATTAACGTCAGTATTGTTCTCCACACCAGCGGTTCTCAACCACCGGCCAATGGACCATTTTGTACCACGAAAAAAATATCATAGTCTTGTTTATTGCGTTTTGTTAAGAGCGTTGCCGACACTAGCCCACAAACCCCACTCGGTTTGTGGAAAAATTGTCTTGCTTGGCACCAGTTACTGGTGCAAAAATCTTGGGAACAGAAGAAAATAATTGTAATCAGGAATAATGGTAAAAAGGACCAGACGGAAAAAATAAAGCCTTCTGTGGGACATGTGTTTAAAAAAAAAAGTACATAATCATGACTATACTCGAAACGATTGATTTGGTTTTAGAACAGTGGCACCAACTATTTCAATTAAATAACTAGACTTAGACTAAAACTTTAGTAGCTGTGGGATAATGGTTAGCAAACTTATCCAGCTAGATCAATTACGAGGAAATAATGTGTTCGATCCTTAGTGGGTGCCCATATTTTCGGTCGTATATCACATCTATGCTACGCTTAGAAAATCAGTAGGCACTTCAAAGTGTTGCAATGGTTAGCAAACTTGTTTCGATAGATCAATTACGACTGAATAGTATGTTCGATCTTTACTGGCTTCCCATACTTTTGGCCGTGTGTCTCATCTAAACTACGCTTAGTAAACTAATTAAGCTTAGTTGTTCTGTTCTCTCGAACTGGCATAGCAAATAAATATCCACTGATAAAGCATATGAAGGGCTTCGCGTCTGTTTCCAACAAATATTAGACATTTGTCTATATAATTAGTATTTAAAATAAAAGAACTAGTAACTATGTATTACTAGCATATATCGATCTCTTTACACTTTTTACAGTTTTTTAAGGGTATATATTTTCACTACAATTAAACTGTTTTCATACTTTCACCTGATAATGACAGCCGGAAATCCAAAAGAAGGGAACAAAAGTGTAATGCTTATAGATCGGTCTTGTAATAATCATGTTACACTTGCCCGTCCGCCATTTGTCTTAAAACCGAAGGCGTTTAAACAGGCATTTCGTGGCATAAATATCGTTTGGTGATTTCAGGCCAGCAATCATTCGATTATACCAGATGTGAAGCAAAGGATTTGGATGAAGAGGAAGACAGTGATGATGGCAATGGTTATTATGGTGTCGTTGATCAAGAAGGTAGAGTTTCATTTTGTTTCTGATTCGCTTTTTAACTGGGTGCTGGCTTCAGTTTTGCTTTGCGGAAACACTCAACGAAAGCATTCGTTGGAGGGCATTTCTTGTTTTTTGCATCACATAGGAAAGTATTTCGCTTGGTGGCTCTTCTTTATCTTTCCTTATTATTCTTTTAAAGCCCTCCTAGCGTTACTAATATTACTGACTGTTTTTTTATATTTGAATTTCAGTTCATTAATTTTACGTTGATTTTAACGTTCCTTTGTTTGTACCTTCTAACTAGGTACCTCCACTAAATCGATAACAAACAGCATAGTATGAATAAACTTAATGCCCCAAACCTAATAAAAACAAACTTTTTCCATCCAAATGTTTATATTATTACTAAGAGGAAAGATCAAAGTATTTTAATTATTATTTTAAGTTTTTTAATCCCTTCTAACACGTTCGAAATTTTGGCAAAAAATCTTGTTTTGATTTATTTCCCGAGTAACCAAATCGTTACGAGAGTTTACAATGGAAAACGTAATATTACATAACTTAGTGTTTTCCGGTGACAAACATTAATTTGGAAATTCTTGCAAAAATCAAATAATTGTTGGATTTTAATGAAACTTTCAGAACTTATTCACAAATGAATGAAATTATTTTATTTAAATTATTACTTTTTAAAAATCTAGGGAAAAATATTTTTTGAACTGTTACCCCCCCCCACTTCCCCTAAATTCATAACATTTTAAGAAATGAAATTTTGTTGTGATAAATGATTTTATTAGTTACATGCAGGACTCATTGGGAAATGTAAATCATCTATTATTTTTTTGAAAAATTTTACCTCTCTTTTCCAAAAATCTGCTCCGAATAGTAAAATAAAAAATGCAACATAACTATGATATTATCGAATATGATAAATTTCTAATTGCGTGTATAAATATTAAAAATTAAGGATATAATAGTCTGAAGAAAAAACATTTTTCTATAAATAATAAAATTTTAAAAGAATTGTTTTCATTTGATTTTTTTAATTATAATAACTTATAACGATTCAAAAATATTTCAAAGATTTGTTGGATTAGTTTAAAAACATATTAAGCGATGATTATATTTAGTAGTCGAAAATTGAAAGTTTAATACAAATCGTTCTTCCTCTCTATTTTTAAAATAATTTTATTATATTTTTTGTGTGTATTTGAGGGGGGTTTTGTATGGTAATTTCTGTGCAACTTAAAATCCCATGTTATTCAGAGTTTCCTCCCCTTAACCAATAAAGAATTTGTACAATTATGTCACTTATGATCGCCATACTTATGTCTAATCTGACAGTCTGTCAACACATTTGATATACGGCGGACAGGTCAAAAGGTTTAACTCTGTGATTAAGAACTAGTTTTATTCTAAATTTCATGCGATAAATATGTAATACTTGTGTAAATCAGATTAATTTAACATAAAATTTGATAATTTTCCAAAAATAATGACTTCTTGTATAGTGCGCCTCTTACTTTTTGCATTGAATTTAACCATTCCAAAAAAGATTTACGTGTATACAATACTATTATACAACCGGTCAACGAAAATAGATGATTTTTAAAACTTTTGAAAAAATTATCTGTGTCTAGTTCGACCTCCTAAACTTTGCGTAAAAAATGGTCAG
The DNA here is from genome assembly GCA_037127315.1 of Ascarosepion bandense. Classification (NCBI taxonomy): domain Eukaryota; kingdom Metazoa; phylum Mollusca; class Cephalopoda; order Sepiida; family Sepiidae; genus Ascarosepion; species Ascarosepion bandense. The sequence goes on from JBBBDQ010028554.1 coordinate 232,440, forward strand.
AAAAACTCGCACTATACTCGAGTATCCCCTTCCCCAGACAAAAAATAAGTTGCTTTAAACTAATTCCCAAATTAAATAAATTCATTTTCTTCAAAATAATTTGAAGCCATCGAAAACGAACATTACCAATATCATTATTGGGGATGGATTAAAGCCATGAGTACCACCAACTCTTTCAAATAATCATGTGTACAAAAAGCTTATGTAGTTGTTTTAGCGCCTAGAAGAAGCATTCTAAAATAAATAAAACTTATCTTTTCTGTTAATTCACGGCAAAATAAAAAGCCTCGTAGCCGGTAATTAGTAACTTCCACTCATTTTTTATATCTAAGTTTCAAAATTAAATTTTAAAAATGAAAACATTTTCCTGAAGATTTTATTTTAGCTTTAATTCAAAAATGAATGATTATTTCTATTTAACAATATACTCTGGCGTATGTACCTACCCTCATTTTTTATACCTAACTTTTAAATTGAATTTTTAAAAATAAAATGTTTTTGAAACTTTTATTTTAGTTTCAATTGAAGGCTAAATTATTAAATTTATTATTACGCGGAAACAATATATTCCGGTGTATTTCAAACCGAAATGATATTGATTTTTTTTTTAGTTTTTTTAATTATTCGGCCAATTTGTGAGCAATCGACACATTTTTAAAATAAAGTTAGTTCTCGGTTTTAAAAAACTTTCAGAATAAAATATACATCTGCGGCACGTTATTTTTAGAAAATTAACAAATTTAAATTTAAAATAATCTCATTTACACAAGTATTACTTATTTATAGCATTAAAATTAGACTAAAATTATTTCTTAATCACGGAATGTTGACTTTCTGACTTTCCCGAATGATTTGATATGTGACGACAGCTAGATGCGAGATAAGCTAAGTGCCTTTGGTGATCACAAGTGTTATAATTGCCCAAATTGGTTTCCTGTATAGTTAGAAACCGTGAAACACATGAGCTTTTAATATACACTCAGAAATTACCATGCAAAATCCTTCAAATACACAATAACATTTAAAATTATTTTAAAAATACGAAGGCTCGACGATTTGTATGAAACTTTTCAATTTTCGATTAGTAAATATAGTCTTCACTTAATAACTAAAGCCAAAACTCTTTTAAGCATTTTTAAAATATTTTGAAACTTTATAATTTATTATAAATAAAAAACGAAACTAATTATTCTAAAATTTCATTGTAAATCGAATTTTATCTTCAGACTATAATGTCCTTAATATATATTGTTTATTAAATCAATTAAAATCCCATCAAACTAAATAATGTCATAGTTTTACTGCATTTTTATCTTACTATTGGGAGCAGATTTTCGGAAATAGAGGCCAAATGTTTGAAAAAATAATAGATGATTTACATCCCCCAGTGAGTCCTGCGTTTAGCAAAATTTAATTTCTTAAAATTTCATTAATTAACGCGGTGGAGGAGGGGTTAATAGATGTAAAATAAAATATCTCATCAAGATTTTTAAAAATAATAATTTAAAAATTAATTTTATTTATTTTTGAATAAGTCCTGAAAGTTCCATTAAAATCCGATAATTGTTTGATTGTTGCAAGAATTTCTAAATGTTTCTCACCGGAAAAAACCGAGCTACGTGATATTACAAATTAAATAAATTCATTTTCTTCAAAATAATTTGAAGCCATCGAAATCGTTATCGTAAGGATTTTGTTGCCTGCTAACTAAAATCAAAACAAGATATTTTATCAAAATTTCAAACATGTTAGAAAGAATTATTTTTTTTGTAAAAATTAAAAAATTCTTTAATCTTTCCTCTTAATGATGACATAAAATTTTTGATGGAAGAAGTTTGTTTTTATTAAGTTTGATATGTTTAAAGCAAACCAAACCAAATAAATAAGTCTCGAAAGTTTATTTTCAAGAAAATTATTTATGAGAATAATCCCCAGTTTCATTTATTAGACATCACTGTGTGACGAGAAAGAGTTTATGAACGCCTTCTCGAAACCATTAATCTTTGATTATACGTGCGACTATGAAACGGCGACAAAAAAGGCTCATCAACCCTACTAGAAGACGCGGTTAAACTTTGTTTTAGATTAGTTGTGAGCAGTCTAGTACTCGCGTTTGTGGACCTGTGCCAGACTCAGTTAAGCGTAGTAAATGCAAGAAAGAATAATAGTATTATTTTAAATTAACTGAGCCGAACTGCAGTCGAATCGAACCCTCTCGTCGCTTTCTTCCATATTAATAAGTGTCGAATCTTCAAAAAAAATATCGAGCACAAGTGAAGAAATAAATTCAGTGGCGGAAGATATGTCATATACTGTAAATGCAATCTTGCCTTATACACCTGCCATTGAAACATTAAAGTTAATACTATATATTTCATTTCATTTTTCAAGAATTATGAACAGATTTGTTTTTTTTACGGTTTATCAACCCTTTGTGGGTTAGTTAAACATATTTTAGATGATAAGAATAATTATTTTCTTTTTTGTGCATGAACATTAGATTAACAATCTTTTCTACATAAAAGTTCGACTATTTAACACGTAACTAGGGAGAGAAGTTATAATTGACTGATTTGTTTTCTACGACCTATCAACACTTTGGAGGTTATTTAAAGCCAGAAAACATTTTTCGATTGTAAAATGTTTTAGATAACAATTGTTTAGTGATACAAATCTTACTAATTATGTTGTAGATTGTCTGATGTGGTGAATAATCTCCTGAAGAAGTGTATTTTTATGAAACAGCAAAATATATGCAAACTGCTAACATTAGAAAATAGATATTGTGTTGGTAGATATTTGATTATTGTCAAAATTAAGAATGCGTGCAAAATTCTCCATGTCAGGAAAATATTTGATTGTTTTGAAACCAGCGAAGCCAAAGTCAGATAGTATGGGCCTTGGAATTATGTAAATAATGTGTCAAGATATGACGAAATCGCTTATATTATTTATTAGTAGTAAGCAGTCAGTCGAGAATTGGAATTTAAGCCAAGACTGAGAAAGACACAGGGAAAACTACGGACGAGCACAGTCTCTGGTGCCTCTATGCATGTGAGCTATCACCTTCGAACATCTTCTACTCTACGACACGTCACCTGATGGGCGAATGAGTGATGTGCTGTCTACATTTGTTCGTATGACCCTCTGACCACTCCTCTACAGAACTGCCGCATTGATTGCAGAGAATAAACGAATTGGATATATATATTTTTATACACACGTTGTCCGTCGTTATATTTCAACATTGGTTTGCCGGTATAAGCTTACATTGCCCGGGTATGCGACGAATGATATACAACAATTAATTCATAGCTAGTGGGAGACGGGACGTAGATTTTTACCTTTCCTAGTGGTATCTCTTAATGGTATTTCCGTGCGAATATAAACAAACCAACGGGAATTGGAACACGACTATCAGATTAACAGTTCAATGACACCGCCAACACATCCAAGCTTACAGCACTTGGTCTTCCCAGCGGTCTCCCATTTAGGTATTGACGTTGCCTAAACTTCGGTGATCATACGGAAAATGTTTCAACGTGATGTGGCCGTAAGCCGGAGAATTTATGGATACTTGTGCGAACTCGGCTCTCCGATTTTTCATTCCGAGTCGCTATCCATTACACCACCCACACATTTTTTAGTTTCAATAATGCTTGTTTTCTCAAGTCAACATGTTCTATCGTGATCAGTCAGTTAAATGATACACGCTTTGGGCGATCATGTCTCGAAAGACTGGGCAGAAGATTATCTTGCAGTTGCCAGCCAAGACGATAGAACCCAATATGTCCTATTATTTAACCCATAACTGGAAGAAAGAGAGGAGTTAATAACTTTCTCAAGGGTATTTGTGCGTAAGTGAATGCAAGGAATTCAAGTGGAATTCGAACTCGGCTCCTCAATTTGTCGTTCCGAGCCGATATCCACTGCACCACAACGCACATCCTATCTTGGTAATGGTTTTAAAATTATTTTTAAAAATATGATTTTGTCTATTTGTTTTGTATTATTGCTATTATCACGAACGTTTTCATACTACCATTTTCATACAGAACGCCGCTTAAATTTTCTGAGCCAAGAACAGTTCCCATTATATCTTGAAATGCATTGATAGTCAGGATCAGTTTCCGCTCGAACTCACCATTGTCAGACTCTCTCACCTAGTGGTGGATGAGTAGTATTGTATTGGAAATGACCATCTTTGACAAACTTAGACCAGTTTAGACAAGCTTAGACAAGCTTAGACCAACAAAGACAAGCTTACTACTCAGTTACCACGTAGGCGAGGACCGAGTAATATCTGACCAGCAGCCTGAGCGTCCGCGCTAGGGCTACCGACTTAAAAGCTGACCTCGTGTCACAACTCACCTCACTGGGAGAGACTGGATAAAGAAAACCCTTGTTGTACTCTTTGCTTTCGGGCGGAGAGGAATCAAAACGAGACTATGCCGAAGTGCAGAGACTCATCTAGGGTAAAACAACCACAATAGCCCGACCCTGAAAATTTTTGCCCGAGATTACGGGCTCGGACTTTCCAGATTAAAAAATCGCCCTTGCGCCACATCCCGTTTCAATGGGGAGGTTTCTGGAAAATATCAAACTTATGGTGAAGGGCAGGGTCTTGTCTGGAGAAAAGTAAACAAGACCCGATCCCGCTTATGTGGCGTCTACGCGGAATTTTTTACCCCACGTAAAAACATGATCTTTTATCACATTCCGCTTTTGTGGGGAGGGCTCGGGTAAATGTGTCAGGATATGACGAAATCGCTTATATAGTATACCCAGTTTGATCTTACTTTATAATTTTAATTGTAAATTGAAGCAAGACCGATTGCTTTGGGATAATATTTATTGTGAACTCTACGATCCTTTCACTAGCTGTATATTGTATGTGCATCACCAGGTTTTGTGATTCTGAATTACCCTTCTCCTAAACAGGCTGCTAGTTGCCACCCAAGGCTAAAGAGCCCAGTCTTCTCTATTATTTAATCCACAACCGGGAAGAGAGTGATAGATTCATACATTTCCCAAGACAATACACAATTAGGTGAATTTAACGATATTGACTGGAATTTAACCTCTGCTTTCCGAATTCTCATTCTGAGACGCTATCCATTACACCATCTCTACTGGATGTGCAGGTGGAAATCATTTATATAGTTGCTAAATCATTTATATAGTTGCTAAATCATTTATATAGTTGCTAAATCAACTAAAAATGTTCAGCTAATCAGTCTTTTGTTATCACAAAAGAGAAGATATCTTTTTCCTTTTTGAAAAGTTATAAGTAGTTTATTTTGTTTTGTTTTTACAATATGTTCACCATGTTCAAGGCGCAGCAGCCACTCAAGGTAGTGAGTTACAGAGTAAGAGACGTAGTTTATGGGGATATGTGAGCAAGATAACAATTAAATCCTATGCTTGAACAGGTTAAGATTGCAGCGATTGGAGAAACATCCACTTGGGAGTCGACTCCACAAAACAGCAGTTCGTGTCATGAAGCTGGAGTGGAAATTACATCTCACCAATGGAATACGAAAAGAGTGAGGGTGTATCGCTACAAAGTGCCTGGCATGATGGATGTTATCCATTACGGTTAGAATTGGTGGAAATAATGAACATGATTCGTCTGAACACTATTCATCGAAATAGCGATAGTGCGGCGAGAGGCTAGTGGGAAAAGGGTTATAGTGTGGAAAATAATTCATCGCTAGCAAGGACACGGAGATGCTTTTGGATTAGAGATCCGAGTTCGAATTTCATTTGCATTCGTTGTATTTACTTACACGCAAATACCCTTGGAGAAGGTATTAATCCATCTCTTCTTCCTCTTAAATAGCAGGACAGATTGGGTTCTATAGCTTTGGTTAGCAACCAGTCTGCCCCAGAAAGAAATGTCAACATACTGCTTGAAAATCTTTTGCCTAGTCAGTCATGGATCGAAAGAGACATGATCAGCCAAGCGTATCTGACGTATGGCAATTAACTGACTGTTATCTCGCTCGGAAGATAAGGGGCATGCGTCGGGTCAACACTCCTACCTGTAAAAAAAAGACAAGCTACTGAAGCATCGACGAAGGGGTCGTCGATGATAGCCTATTCTCCACTGGGAGCGATGGGTTTAGGAGTACATCCTTTTTTGTTTTGTTTTGTTTTTTGGTTTTGTTTTGTTTTTTTAGTTTTTATTTTTTTATTTATTTTTTTTTTTTTTGTAGTTAGGGTAATATTTATTAGGAAATCTACGATCCTTTCATTAGCTGTATATCGTATGTGCGCCCCCAAGTTTTGTGATTCAGAATTGTCCTTCTCCTAAACTGGACGCCAGTCGCTACCCAAACCTAAAGAGCCCAGTCTAAAAATGTTCAAACAACCGTTTGTTATCATACACAAAAAGACGTAGGTAACATTCCTTTTTGAAAAATTTAAATTGTACTTTTGTTTCTAAACTCTTTCGAAAATTGTTCTGTAGAAAACTAATGTGGAAAGCAAGTCAATATCTCCATTTATCGAATTTGACACATCAAAATCTTCTCTGAATTCACACACCAACAATCCTTGGGCTTTTATTTTAATCGTGTAATACAGTAGTTCCCAATTTTCTGCGAGATGCCTCCCAAATGTATAGTCAAAGTCCTAACGACCCCAACATACAGCCATAACTCCAGCACTCCAATATAAACATATAACTCTAATACCTAAAATGTATAGTTACAACCTTAACACCTCTTAATGCATAGACACAACCCTAACACACCCCACTGTATTGTCACTAACCTAATGTCCCCAAATGCAAAGCCACAACCCTAACCCTCCACAAATGTATAGTCACAACCCTAACGCCTCCCAATGTATAAATAATATCGTAACACCTACTAAATGTATTCACAACCCTAGCCACTATTCTATAGGAACAACCCTAGCGCACCTCAATCTACAGCCACAATCTTAACGCTCCCTTCCAACGTTGAAAATTTGATTCGGTTTTCTTCGTTCTTATATTACATGTCCAATGAGTATCTTAATGTTTCCCAAAATAATTGTTATTTAAATGGAACACACTGTAAAGTAAGCGTAAGAAACACTTCAGTTACAATGACTGTGTAGTTATGGTTCAGATGTGCCATGCCACCTTTTGGCTGATCACTTTTTTCTCATAACCTCCTGAATCTTTCAACTTCCCACGGAAATACGGCCCAAGTTGCAAATCACTGATGTAATACAACTGCAGCTAAACTAGTATAAAAATGCAGTGGACATAAAAACAGTATAAAACGCGAATGTAACTTTGACTTATTCACCCGTCATTAGAACATCAAAATCAACATTATGTACAGAAAAATAAGTGTCTCTGTTATTCTTTGTCTATATCAACTGACACTGAATTTCCAAAATTTCTAAAGAATTTTTAAACTTTCTTCCTACTTCTTGCTTCCCAGTGAATTTTGATTTTCATAAATTAAACGCAATGTCAATCGTTATCTCCTGTCTTCATAAACCTCGTTCTTTTATTATCTTCTTTCCTTCAGAGTGTATTTTTCACAGATTCTCTTAGTGGCTTTATTGCCTTGCTTGAAGTAAAGTGATTAACACACAAAACAACACTGGGATGGAAGCCGTCGGATGCAGACAGGATGTATGTGTGGTTATTTACCCGATCTCCCTACTGACACAAGGTCGGGTTTAACGTGTGGAACCCAAACGCGTACACTCGGACCAGGTACAAAAATTGTCCAGCCCACACAACCATCGGTTGCGATGGTATCCGTATGACTACTGATCCCCCCTCTCTACTGCAATGGGGGTTGTTGTCTCGGACAACTGTACTCCGGTACCGGGCACCTCAGAATATTTTATTTTCCCCAGCTGCATCTCTGTCGAGAAACAGAGCCACAACTGAGTTGATGATTTTCTAAGAGTAGCTAAGATGTGGCACAAGACCGAAAGTATGAAGCATCTAGTAAGGATTGAACTCACTACTCAGTCGTAACTGTTCTAGCAAGAATAAGCTTGCTAACCATGTAATAGTTAGATACCCGAGAAGATATATATGTGCGCACTAAAACAATGTCGTTTTCCGTTTATATATTTACATATATTTAAATAGGTATGAATTGTTTGCTTCATATGAATGTGTTATTCATAACAATATAGATTTCAAATAAGCAATTCATTTGTACCCCGTATTTAGGATCCCCTGTGAATATGTGGTATTATGGTATATGTAGGATTGTAAGGTGACGGTTGAGTTTTTGTGGTAAATGGAGAAATTAAGAGTAATTGGGTCTTGAATGGTAGGTATAGAATAGTTAACGAAGACCACTCTCTACCCATCCCCTTTTTCGGCCATGTGCCACATTTTTGCATATTTTATATACAAAATAAATAAAATGAGCAATTCACCTAACCAATCAGGGTGCTTAATGCATTTAGAGTCGCTCAACGCCTACTCAACATTATAAGTTCATTGGATACTCAATAATAAGTTGAACCTGTCACTCAAAAAACCGTTGGTTGTTTCGAAGTTCAAGTTTATCATCTTTGCGCACATATGTTTGCTCTTTTTGTCTCTTCCAAAAAAACCAATGTTCTCTTTATCATCCTCTATACATGTTCAAGAAGACAATATCCAATTTTTCTTGAAACATTTCAACCACACAAGTAAAATCAAAAACAAGACTAATGCTATAACTTGCACAAAAATAAATAAAAATAAAGGCCATTCATTCTTCTTGTAATTTTTTTTTTAAATTATGAAAGAATGATTCCTAAATTCTGTATGATAAAAAAATCATTCTATTAACTTTAATGAAAATTCTTAACACAAATTCAACGAAAATTAATTAAGGCTTGAAAATCATTAATTTTTAAAGTGAAATTTACGTTTTAAAAATGGATAGATTATAACCTTCAGTGACATGTTTTCTTTTTTAATAAAAAAAAGCTCTCAAAAGAATATCTTTAAGGTTTATAGTTTTTTTTATGAACTAATCACAAAATAATAATAAAAATATTGCCTTAAATTTTCGTAAGATTCTGGCATATATTTCTTGGCCTAAAATAGAAGATCTGTCGCAATTCCAACATTTTTGCAGCTGTTAAAATTACCAAGAACTGAAATTGGTTTAAGTAGTTATTCATCAAAAAGGATAGTTTAAATTTCAATTTTCTGCATACATGAGCATATTTACAAGGCGCTTGAGAAATATTATTGGCCCGACCCACTTAATAACATGATGATTGACACTGACTAGACATCATAATTTTGTAGCAATTATATATATATATATATATATATATATATATATATATATATATATATATATATATCCGAGTGAGTATAGAATGAGGAGAGAAAAAAGAAAAATTTTTCCGTCCAAAACATTAATTTAAAACAGTGCTCGATATATGGTGTATAGAGCAGTGAATATTTATTATAAATTATGTTTTAGAACATGTACATAATTTCATCTATATATATCCCCTGAGGAAGTGTTTAAATCCAAACACTGAAACAAACATATGATTGTAGGGAAGAGGACATATATAGAAGAAATTATGCACATGTTCTAAAATATAATTTATAATATATATATATATATATATATATATATATATATATATATATATATATTTAGTGTGTATATATATATATATATTATTATTATTATTATTAAATATGAATCTTATGTTTAATCATGAGTATTTTAGCTTAAATTTCTGATGAAAATAAAAACAAAAATTCTCAAACAGTAGGATATTTTTTTATTGCGCTGGTTCTAAGCTTTCGCCTCACATGAGCCATCTTTAGAGTGGTTGTTGGTACGTTAACATAACGCTATCCACCATCAATTATGAAATTTCTCTTGTGTCACCATTGCTATGGGACGAATCAATTTACATGCCCATTCAGAGATTATATCTCCGATACTAATAATAAAACCACTACATATATTGATTTAATTACAGCCACGCTTTCCCGTAACCTATCACCTTTCTAATCATATGAAACATTTTTTAGAAAACCATAGCCATGTACGTAATATTAGACAGATTTTAGTCGATAACTCTGAATTTAAAACTTGAGGAAGGCTCTTTGGAGACTTCATGGTATATATTATCACTTCTTTCGAAAGGGTGCAACTGGTTCGGAACACCCCTTCACTACTTCTAATCAAATTGTATATGTAGGCGATCATGGCTCCCCATAAATCTTTGTCCTTTCTAGCTCTTAATAAATTTTGTCTTTGGTTATCTTTCTTAAATCTTATTCCGTCATTCATTTACTAGAGCTTTATAGACAGATTATACGTTGTTTTCCTCTGTCTCTCTTGACTTCAATATGTACTGTGAGTATCAAATTTTCCAAGCCTTTTTCCTCATTATTCGCCTAGAAAATTTCAACTTCTGATTTTGAGTAAATTGTCCATCTTTTGTTTCCATTTTTTTAAACTTCTTCGGTCCATGGTATTTACATCATTCTTCTGTAGGACTGTTACCTCAGGTCTTTTCTTCATCTTTAAAGAGATTGTCCATTATTCACTGCCATATAGAAGTACTGATTATTCGTAACAGTTCGGTACTCTTTTCTTTGTTTCTAAAGAACTTTATCTGTTTTTTAATATTTTGATTATTATTTGGAGCGTAGCTTCCGCTATCCCAAGGCACCTTTGGATTTCAGTGTCACACATTCCTTTCTAAAAACACTTCCCAGGTATTTAAATTGTTGTACTTGTTTGATTTTGGTATCTCCCATTTCTCATTTGCATGTTGTTTATTCTTTTTTCTAACAACTATGCATTCTGTCTTCTTGCAATTGATGGTTAGTCCTTTGTTCTCGCTTTCCTTAATTACCGTCTTTAGGCGTTCTTGTAGTTTCCTTTTTGAGCCAGCTATCAACAGTGATATCTGCATATCTTAATGTTAAATATTTGCATATCTTAAATGTTGTTATGATTGTGGTCGTCAATAATGAATCCTAGTAGAACTTCTAATTCTCTCAGAATCGTTACATTGTATACGTTGAATAAGTCCAGCGAGAAGACACATCCTTGTCTTACATCCCTTCTATTTTTCTATATTTACTGAATTCATTTTTTATCTGTATGCCAGCAATATATTTTATGTATTTTTTATAATCATTTCACCCTCACGCAAGGCAGTACCGCCACTGGTGCGTTGTAGGGTTACAATGAGAGAAAATGAACGAAACGGGTATCAAGTTACAGGAAGTGTCGAAGAAAGAATAAGAGAAAGTAGGGAATCAAAAAGACAGAAGATGGCAATTGATGTTGCACTTAAACTGTTGGAGAATGTAGCCATCAGGAAAGCAAGCAAACAGAAGGAAGTTCCAAAGGCGGAAAGTGCGAGAGAAGAAACTGTTGAGTAGAAGTGGCGGTTACATCTGACTATTTCGACGTTAAAAATGTAGAATCTAGTTGCAAGCCTAATAGCACGGGTAAATTCATGAGGTCCGGGCACTAGGGAAAAAAGCTCATCAAAGCAGAAGCCATATTTTTTTAAAAGACAGAGAGAAGCCACATCGTATCGGTGAGAAAGTGACTAAAGTCAAACTGCTATATAGGGATTGATTACATTGTAATCCTTCTTTGAATTTGGTCGAGAAGTCCAAGATAAATAGCAAGAACACCCGTCCAGATATGGCAATAGTATTCAATGCACGGTAGATTTATAATGGTAGATTTATAAATGTGTCAAATGGATTCTGATGAAAACAAAATCGTGGCCTGTGACAGTGACCCAACCTTTTCATCAGTTGCTTTAATGTAGTCGTTTTGAGAGAGTTGATTTTCTAAGCGCCACTTAAATGTGGCCAAAAGTATTGATCACCAAGTGAGGATTGAACTCACTACTCAGTTGTAATAGGTTGTAGTGAGATAAGCTTGCTGACCATTACATCACGTCGGGGTACCGAAAAGTTGGTTGAGTGAATGAGGACAAAAAGGTGCAGTTTGTTGCTTTCTGTAAAGCTAGTGTCGTCCATAAAGATAGAAAGTAAGAAAGTTTCTCTATGGCGGTTAAGAGAGAGAGGCTTCGTTTTGGAAGCATTAAAAAGTACGAGCCACTTCTTACACCAACCCATCACAGATTGGAGGTTATTTCCAAGAGCTTAACGTGGTTTACATTACCTTGGCAGATTTATTATCAAGACAAGGAGTAAATGGTAGTACCATCTGCATAGCTACCTACTTGTGAACTGATTACATCAGGAAGATCATGTATGAAGATCAGGAAATGCGTAGAACCTAGGATAGAGCGTTGAGGTAACCCCACATTCGTACGAAAGCTTCTGGAAGCGGGACCATTCATGACGACCTTCACGATTTGGTAGTATTGATGGGATTAAATCGAACAAACTTCCAGGAAAATTTAGTCCGGTAACTTGCGCAGAAATCCAGCATGCCTAACTCTGTCAAACACTTTCAAAATATCCTGAGCAATAGCTCGAGCTTCCCCTTTCTCATCAAGAGCCTGGTATTCAGTGATGGCCGTTAGCACATTAGCGGTAAACCTGACAAAGTGGAAGCCATACTGCTTCTCAAAGAGTAGGTTGTGAGACATGAGATTATATACTGCTAGTATAGGTTCTGAATTGTTTTAATATTTTTCCCAAATATGTCAAACTAATGGAATAAATATTTAATGACATTTAAATCTGTCGCGTATTTGCTTTCATTCTACATCAATTTCGTGGAAAAGATCTTTTTGTTGAAAAGTTTTTTAGGTGGCATATCTCCTCGATAAATATACATCACACTACAATTCTAAAGGTTTATGGCCACACCACGTTGAAACCCCGGCTCCTGTACAATCACCAAAATTAAACAACGTCTAACACGGCTTACCCTTTTGGAAATGCCAGGTGTTTTAAGCTTGAATGTGCTGAGGGTATAGTGTATAAGGGCTCGTTTTATTCACTTACGCGCAAATGCCTTTGAGAAAGGTATGAATCCACCTTTTTCTTCTTAGCTATGGATTAATTAGTATGTTTACACCATAATTACTCTAGCATATTGACAATCTTCGTTTTTACATACCATGTTTTTTTCAAGCTGTGCGGCCATGGCTCTTCACAACATCCTGTATTTTAGTGCTCTATGTAACTGCCCCCGCTTTACGATGCCTCGTTATTATTTTACTACTTGAATATATTACTCGCTTTTTCCACTCTGTCCCCCCTCCCCCGTCTTCAGTATGTTTTGTAACTGTTACATTCTCTAAGGTTTCTTTCCTCAGAAATTTTAACTGTCACTGTCAGTGGGAAGGGGGCTACATTCTTGTGAAATTTTCTGAACGGTTGGGATAAAAACAGCATCAGTAAGAATATTGGTATAAGAATAAAAACAACAAAAATAAGGATATTGGCCTGAGAATAAAAACTGCAAAAATAAGGATATTAGTCTTCGAATAAAAACAACACAATTAAGAATATTGGTCTTCGAATAAAAACTACAAAAATATGGATATTGATCTGAGAATAAAACAACAAAAATGTGGATACCAGTCTGAGAATAAAAATAAGGATACTGGTTTAATAATAAAAACAAACTAAATATGAATATTGGTATGGGAATAAAAACAACATCAATAAGGTTATTGAACTGGTTAATGTTTTTTTAAAAAAGGAAATGTAAGATTAGGTGATCCAGATTAATAACAGCTAAAAGTGTTTTGATAAGAGTTAAGTTTAATGAAACGTTAACACACACACACATACTTATATATATATATATATATATATATAGTCACCTGAATTTCTTGTAAGAAAATATGCGTCCTCCAACAGAAGTCGAATCTACGACCCTATAGTCCTAAGATAAACCGTCAATTGATCTGATCTGATGTGATGTGATGTGATGTGTTTTAACCACTCGAGCACGAAAGAATTTGCAGTTAGACAAAACCGAATTAAACCTTATAATATATGAATTCCTGGTTTTTCGTAATATTCATAACTGCTCTGTTTTCGCATCCTAATGTAAACAAATGTAAACAAAGATAATTTTACGAAATATTACGTAAAGTTACGAAATGGAATTGTTCGACATATTTTTAATTAATTTGTTTGAACATTATTTTTAATAGATATTCCTATTTGAGTATACGTGGTTTTTCATTATTAAACAGTATATATAGCGGCCTGAATATTCGGGTTATGAATAGTACGAAAAATTAGGAAATTATGACTATATATATATATATATATATATATATATATATATATATATATATATATATATATATTAGGACCTTGAATAAGTTCTCGCTGATTTTTCATGAAAGTAACGTTTTATTTACAAAAATTAGTAAGAAACATGTCACGGAAAGTATTGTCCTTTGCTAGTCATTATTTTTTTTACATCCTTATGGCAGCATTTAAGTGGAAAAAGCGAGTAATATATTCAAGTAGTAAACAACTTTTCTTTTGAGACTAACCACGAGTCGACCCATTTTTTGACATCTTAATAAAATTGAAAGTTCTGCTCAGCCAGGCCATGTGCCATTGATCGGAACACATTATAATCGGACGGGATAATATCTGCTGAATACGACGGGAAGGGTAGGAATTCACATTTAAGCGTTTCCAAGTAAGTTTTCATCCGTTTTGCTACACGTGGCCAAGCGTTGTCAGATTGCAAAATCATTTCGTCGTGTCTCTGCTCAAATAGGGGCTGTTTTTCTTCAATTCTCGGCTCAAATGTATCAATTGTACTCGATAGCGATCTCTCGTGATGGTTTCGGTTGGTTTGAGCAGATCACAATAAACTAACCCCAATTGATTCCACCAAACGCAGAGCAGAAGCTTCAAAAGATGGATACTCGGCTTTGCCGCCGACGTTGACGCATGGTCAGGTTTAACCCACGATCTTCTATGCTTAGGGTTGTCGTAGTGTATCTACTTTTCATTGCTGGTCACGATATGGTGCAAAAAATTAACCTTTCTTTTTCTGCCATTGGAACAGCTGCTCATATGTGACAAGACGTCGTTCGAAGTCTCTCGCCTTCAACTCGTACAATGCGCAATGCCCTTGCTTTTGAATCATTCCTCATGCTTTCAAACTTATCGAAACTGTTGTGTGTTTAACTCCTAATAATTCTACAAGTTCAGCTTGTGCCTGACACGAGTCTTTATGAAATAATGCCTCCAATTCTTTGTCTTCAAACTTTTTCGGGGCGCCAGAGTTGTCTTTTTTTTTCAACATCAAAATCTTTCTTTTGAAACATCTAAATCAATCTCTGCATATTTTTTTCGACGGATCATGGTCACCGTAAGCTTCAACAAGAATATTCTGTGCTTCGGCCACAGATTTCTTTTGAATAAAGTAGTGCTGTAAAATTCCCAACAAATATACTTTCTTTGGCGCGAAATCCGACATGTTTAAATCCGACCAAATGACATATACTGAATTTCAAGCTTGCTTATTGTACTTCTTTGCTGATGTGTTACCATCTGAAAAAATACGCACGCAGCTCTGAGAATTCCATCTATTGTAAAACACCGAAAACATATTCAAGGTCTAATATATATATATATATATATATATATATATATATATATATATATATAGGTTGCAGTTATATGTGCAAAAATATCCGAACAAAATTTAAAATAATAGAACAAAATGGGAAACTATTCAGCAACGCATTTCACCCCTTAAAGTAGGCGTCGTCAGGCTGGAATGAAAGACAAATCTGTGTGTGAGGAAAAGGTACTGGCATTTGGGGAAGGGATTGTAAAGATCTGTATCAGATTTTGCGGAGAGAGAATGTATGTTTTCTTTTATACTGAAACCAATAACGTCTGCTGGATTTTTAATTGATCTCACTTTGCCAATGTTTTTATTTCCCTCAGTCAGTATGATACATTTTGCTACTATTATTCTTGCGATAGTGATTGATGTCATATAGAAATCCGGTCTTAGGTTTACAGTGAATACTTTTAAGATCAATGCATTTTCTTCTAAGTAAATTCTTTTCTCTTTAACTTTTATTTCTTAATATTATTCATTATTGTTAATTCACTGTCTATAGATTAAAAAATTATATGATTATAAAAGCTAATTAACTTGAAAAATCATATTTCATATTCCCACGTGTGTGTGTGTGTGTGTGTGTGTGTGTGTGTGTGTGTGTGTGTGTGTGTGTGTGTGTGTGTGTGTGTGCGTGCGGAGGTGGAATACGATATATGATTTTGTTATTTATCTAGAACAATTTTATGAAAATCTATGACAAAATGGAAAAATATTCTGTCACACATTTTGTTCCGGTAAGACTTCGCGAAACTAAAACGATGTTTGCATTAATGCGATTATACATTCGCATGAAATGGAGATGAAATAGAAATTTTTAATTAAACTATTTTTTATGTGAGTTTTTCATATGTTTTTGTTTATCTTGTATCACTTTTGTCATTAAATATCCCACATTGTGATAACGGAAAATTTGCCAAGAAAGTTCAAATGTCGTAAGTATAATGTGGATGATCTAGCAACTATAACACTTTCTATACATCTTCCCCAAAGGAAATTGCTTTTACTTTTAATTAAAATAGCATTTTTAAATCAAAGTTATTGTCAAACGAATTACGGTGTGCAACTAATGCAATGATGAGCAACCAATGCATTCAGTGTGTTTTGTTAAAGATCCATTTCATGTTCATATAATCTTTAATTTAAATTCATTGCGGTTTCTTCAGTCTATTCTTTGTGAAAATTATGACAGGTTATAGCGTATATTCCATCTTCAAGTTTTATCTTACTATTATTTTGTTTCGTATTAATTGTTTTATTGTTTTAAAAGTAACTGTAACAAATTTTATGTTAAGCTTAGATAAATTCTTTTTAGTTGTAGTTGTGTTAGAGTTGGTGGGGAGAACAATATAAATAGTCCACCCTTATGTATATAATTTCTTTTCGGTTTTAATTTAGAACACGTTCTCAGCAAGATCATATTTTTACTAAAGATATTTTGTTTTTAGGTTTGCGTGTGGTAAAAAGTATTCCGTTTTAATACATTATTTTAATATTTCCGCATATATAAATCATTTTAATTTCAGATTGAAATGTTAATCATAATGTGTTTTATTTGTCTGGTAAAACAAAATATTGATTTATTGACTTATTTTTTCATTAAAAATTACTATTTCTGTCCTTTTTTTAATAACATTGAATTTTAAAATCTGATTGGTTGTTTATAGTCAAACGAGATATAATTCCCTGGAAATGTTTGGCGGGAAATCGCATACGCCAAGAAAAAGAATAATAGAAATTTCTTTTTTAATTTCCTGGTGGTGTGACATTGGGAGATGCATAGAACGTTCTGGAAAAACAAAGGAAACAGACAACATGTGAAAATACTGTTCAACACGGTGCAGCAGAAGTAACGCCCTTTTTTCGAGCTGAGGTGGATAGGGCGACGTTGATTACCAGGCTTAACAACACCATACTTTTTATTGTGAGGTGTACTGAAAGATTTTGTTTACAGGCTCAAACCGAAACAGTTCTTGAATTAAAACAAGTAAAAAGTTAAAACAATTTATTTAAAAAGATTCTTAGAAATGTGTCAAATGGTTTGTACACGCTTTGCTGATAGGGTTCAGCGCTGTATTGAATATGAAGGGGGCATTTGGAACAGGCTAAATAGTTTGTTAATCATAAGAAAACATGTTGTTTTGCTGTAATAATACTTATAAACTAACTGTAATTTCATTTGTTTCTGATTAATAAAATCTAATAAATAAAAAGAAACGTTACTTTTGCCACACCCCATATTTGTTCAATCTGCAGAAATCTTTTGATAGAACCTCACCAAATACTAATTTTGTCATCCCTTTCAATAAAAATATCACTTTCTGTTCTATTTTTCATATTGCAAGAAGCCTGATTTTTAATTTCATCTGCCTTCATAAGTACTTTTAAATTTGGATAGTTGTTAATTAGTTTTTCAGTTTCCAGTTGGAATAGCGAATGGTGTAAGCTCTAAAATTCAGTTTTCTTTATGACTGGCTCAAATTTCGGTAGAAGACAGCTGTTCGTCCTACATTTAAATATTCCGTCTGGTCATGTCTTAGTTTATGGCCAGAAAGATTTATTTCAACTCAAATCTGCAAAACTAATTAAAATAAAATCCTAATCTAAAAGATCTTCAAAAAGTACAAGGGCTTAAAAACACTAGTTAAAGAAATTTTGGGAACAAAAGTTCCGCACTCAAAACTAAAATTAGACAAAATTTTTAAAAGAAAATAAGAGATTTTTATTAATCCGACAGACTTTTTATCACTTTAAATGTTATTTTTAGTGAACATTCGTATTTGAATAGACGCTGTTTATTTATTAAACGATATATTATAAAATATGTTATTGGTATAAATGTTATATCTAGTGGATGTACGTATTTGAGTACACTCCTTGTTTTTAAACAGTGAAGCTAATGTCTACCAACTTAGAGATGAAAATTCTTGATAAATTAAATTCGTTAATTCATAAATTGCTTAAAAATTACGTTTTTTACGAGTATGAAAATAAATTTAGAGCATGCAGACTTGCAAATTTCCCAACGAAAGATCTGTATTTTTTTAAATAGTGAAAATCAGCTGTTTTGAGCAGCAAATGATTTTTCGTCGTTTGTAAATGTTTTCAATTATCCAGAGTACTGATGGAATACAGGCTCGATTCCTATGCAAAAGCATACTTTCTTCAATAAGACTTTCGATCTCTAGACTGGTAGACATTAATTTCACTATTAAAATGTCTAGCCAGACACGTGTTTGTGTATACATCTTTGTACTTTTTTGTTGGTGGGAGGAGTAATATATAGCGTTTATAGTAATGAGAAATAACATTGGATAAAAAAGTTTATTAATTCCTAAAAAAACATTAGAATAATTAAGAACCTCTACTGCCAGCAAACTGCCTGCATACGGACACGTAACGAATTCAACAGATATACAAAGATAGAAAGGGGCGTAAGACAAGGATGTGTCTTTTCACCGGATCTGTTCAACTTGTACGGCAAGATTATTTTGAGGACCATAGATGTTATGCCAGGATTCGTCATCGAAGGCCACCATTTGAACAACATAAGATACGCAGACGATACAGTGCTGATCGCGGACACAAAAAGGAAACTACAAGACCTTCTACAGAAGGTAGCTGAAAAGAGTGACAAAAAAGGACTACAAATAAACTGCAAGAAAAACGAGTACATGGTCATTAGCAAAAAGAGAAACCCAAAATGCCAAATACAGGTCGGGATATTAAAATCAAGCAGGTACAAAAATTTAAATACCTGGGAAGTGTTTTAACAGAAGACGGAAAGTGCGACACAGAGATCCGAAGGCGAATTGGCATGGCGAAGGACGCGTTCCAGAAGCGGAGTAAAGTATTAAGACAGAGGGAACTTTCACTAGAAACAAAGAAGAGAGTACTAGATTGCTATGTGATGTCAGTTCTTCAATATGGCAGTAAATGTTGGACAATATCATCATAGATGAAGAAAAAACTTGAAGCAACTGAAATGTAGTTCTACAGAAGGATGCTACGGATATCGTGGACCGCGCATGTGAGCAATGATAATGTGTTAGAAAGAATAGAAACGAAAAGGAAATTAATATTGGGCACCAGGAAGAGACAACTGAAGTTCCTGAGACATGCAGTGAGGAAGTGGGGCTTAGAGAACCTGATACTAACAGGCCAGATAGAGGGAAAAAGAGACAGAGGAAAGTAGCGGATAACATTTGAAGGGCCTGAGCAGGTGGATGACAGAACGGGGGTTGTGAGATGTTACAGTAGAAAGCGTGCTAAGAGCTACAAGGGATAGGGAGACATGGAAGGCCCTGATCGCCTATGTCCTGAAAGTACAAGGTACATAGAAGAAGAAGAAGAATCATATACACAAAAACCCACACACACAAGCACACGCACACACACACACACACGCACAGTGTTAATAAGTATATATATATATAAACAGTTATTTACCACAGTCAAATTGGACCAGTAAACATTTGTATTAAAAAGTACTCAATACACAATTAAAGATAAAATTAAAAATAAAGATTAAACTTGCAAAGCTTTCAAATATTTTGAACATCTTCCTCATTTTAATATATATATATATATAATCCGCATACAAGCCTGTTTCGTTTTATCACAGCTCATAAGTGCAGTTCGCTTCAAGTCGGGACTGAAACCCGACTGATTTGTCAAAGATCCACCAACAAAGCTATCGGCGCACATCACCAAAAGATAGATTTTATAGCGTATAATGTTTTTACAGAATATAAATACGCCACAGTCAAGAGTATTCAATCCCGTAACCGTATCGAGAGAGTTCAATACGATAACTGGAACACACACACACACACACACACACACACACATATATATATATATATATATATCATGTCGTTTAGTTTTTATTTATTTATTTTATTTGTATATTTTCTTAGGTTCTAAATTTTGACATTTGAAATAAAGTTTATGGGATTTAGGTCATGGCATCTATTTTAGTCTTCTAGACCGTCATGTCGTAGTAGGTAGCATAGAAGGATTCAGATGGTACAATATCAGATGGTGAAATATCAAATCGTCTAATATCAAATGGTGCAATATCATACTATAAACTTATTCTGAAACTTTATTGCAAATGCCGCAGTTTTGAACCTAATAAAACATAAAAACATTTCTTTTAAATAATAAATGATATAAATAAATCTTTAATTCTCTTGCTTTATATAGGTCTCCAGTGTCTTATATAGAGAGACATATACTGGTGACACATGGTCTGAAGATCGCTTGAAGAGTAAATGACTGGCACGATGTCATATTGATTTCTATGCACACGCTGCCTATATCAACAAACGTTTCGATACTGAGGACTCTTCTCCGATCAATATTGCATATATATATATATATATATATATTTAAATTTTGTTCGAATATTTTTGCACATCTAAATGCAGCCTATATATATATATAGGTTGCAGTTAGATGTGCAAGAATATCCGAACAAAATTTAATATAATGCAACAAAATGGGAAACTATTCAGCTACGTTTTTCAGCCCTTAAAGTAGGCGTCCTCAGGCTGGAATGAAAGACAAATCTGTGTGTGAGGAAAAGGTACTGGCATTTGGGGGAAGGGATTATAAAGATGCGGCCATAATTATTAGGCCACCTCAGTTTTTCTTTTTTTTAATGATGTATTTCATACTATTTTTCCAAATGAAAATTTTACAAGGCAAGGTAGCAAAGATGAATTCGTCCGAATCACCCTAAATATTCTTCTTTTTTTCATTGATCAAACTGATACAATATAGGTAATTATTAAATATTTATTAATCCATTTGATGCACATGTTATTGTGCAATATTAACAAAGGAAACCATTCTATTTTCATTTACAATTTATTTACAATTATTCACTTGGCAATAAATACTAAAAATGGTATGAAATACATCATTTTTTAAAACACTAGAGTGCCCGGTAATATATATATATATATATATATATATATATATATATATATATGGTGTTTCAAAAGTAGATGAACAGTAAATGATAACATTTATTTTGCAATTACATATACAATTATATATAGTAATACAATTATAACAGTAACAATTAAATTTAATTGTGTTCAATAATACAAAACCGTTTAAATCTTATCAATGCAGGTGCTGAAACTGTTTTCCATCACATGTTATATAGCTTTGAAGTCTACCCTCACGCTTTTTCAAGAATGTTTTGAACAAGTCTTCTTGTGTATTAGTTTTTGAAATGAATCTCTTATGTAATTTTTCAAATCACTAACACTTATTAATTTTCAACTATAAACATTGTCCTTGAGTACTCTTCAAAAGAAGAAACCTAATGGTGTCAAGTCAGGTGAAAGTGCTTGCCAATGACTTGGAACTTTTTGCCCAATCCAGTTATCAGGATATGTTTCATCAAAATACTCACGGACTGTTCTTGAATAATGTGGAGTGGGGCCCCATCTAGTTGAAAACAATGAACACCGTTATAATAATATAACCGATACACAAACCTATTCCACCTACTGTCCTCCTACTGTTAAGCCACACTGTATATATATATCAGAACTGAGTTTAACGTATTTTATGTCTTATTTTCTAGGAAAAAGACTTCAGAATAACGTGCAAGAGGACTCAGAAGACGATTCCGTAAGTATTTTCTTTTAGCTTTCTTTTTTTTTTTTTTTTCATTCAGAGACATTTGTAAATGAATATTCATCCAATAATAAATACTTCCCTCGTAAGTATTTTGCTGGTCGGAACGTTCTTGAAGTCTTAGTAGAAGACTTTTGTCATTCGAAGAAAAAAAGCGATTAATAGATACATTCTAAATTGCCCCCGTTAAACTAGACTAGAAAAACGTTTCCTTAAACGTTGGGTCTGAAGGTGCACCTGATCACATGATCTTTTTATGCAAGTCAATATTTTTACAGTAAAATTGAAGTTGACGAACCGATGTTGGTAAGAAGTTCCGTATATACACGTTTATATGAGCAATGTATCTTGAGACTTTCAGCTTAGAATTATCCTCAATAATCTCTCTTTATAATGCTAACCTCCAGGAGGAGAGTGACTTATTTCGCCATTTTAATCTCACATTTTTCATTGAAATGAAGTAGAATGACTATATTGAAACAGTTCTGCTAACGAGAAAATTGATTAAAATATTGTTGCCACATGTGATCTTGTGCTTATTCTATATATCTAAAGATTCCTAACCAAATTCAAAGAAGGTTTCATCATGCCAGGCTTCATCATTTGACTTTTGAAATTGCTAGATGTAACCTTAAGTTCTATGCTAATAGTTTCTTATTCAGCAATTCTCACTCGTGGAACTCTCTTCTGACATCTCGCTTTCATATGAATTTTGTTAACATCACGGCGGTGAAGAGAGGCTAGATGTCTAGGCAACATAGGTCTCCATACACCTTGCTCAGGATTCTTGTGCACTGGAGCTTCAGTGTAGCGGAGGCAAAACACGGGAGTCACAGATTATAACCTCTTTTTAACTGCCTTCCTGTAAACATAACCTCGTATCATTTTATATCAACTCTTTACCTGGGGAAAACACGGCCTTAGGTTCTTTTATATTTTGTCAGTTTCATTTTACTGTAGATAAACAGATTGCTTTTGTTAAAATTTTGGATTAAATGTTTGTTATTCTCTTTCTTTTTCAGTACGCGAAGAAATATATTGTATGAAAGAAAAAGGAAAAAAAATGAAAGTAAAAGTCGTTAAGAATTAACAAATTGAAAGAAGATGAAGGAGATCGAATGGCAAAAAAGGAGAGTAAATAAAAAAAGATGAAGAAGGAATTCAGAAAAGATAAGGAAAAGAAATTGCGAAAATAGAGAAAGTAAAAAGATACGGAAAACATGGAAAGAAAGAAAGAAAGAAAGAAAGAAAGAAAAAGGACAGAAAGAACGAAATCTATTGGCTGATGGCTAAGACATTTATCCTATGATTGGTCCTGACTTCTCATCTTCCTACAAACATTATCTGTATAAGAATCAATTCTTTTTAAATACTGTTCGTATCCTGGAAGTAGATCAGACTAAAATACCCTTTAAGAAATTTTAATGAAAACCAAAAAAAAAATGAACATATTGAATATTTGGTGTTTGTTTTGTTGTTACTGTTATCGGTGTTTCTAACTTCTTTCTGTCAATGCGATTGTGGTGTTCGCAAGTATATATGCAGGGAAATGATTGCCCGATTAAAGGAAACAATGCAAGTAATTGTGTATTCACACAAACTTAATTACATGCATATCATTTTCTTTTAAATATAAATGCATATATCAACTTCATTATTTCACTACATGCTAAACACAGATACAAACACATGCACGCTCACAAATACACACACACACATACATACATATATATATATATATATATATATATATATATATATATATATATATATATAGCAAATAAGTGTGTGTATATGAAGAAGCAAGCAAATTAATAAAGCCACTTAACCAATAGACGTGCGTATTAAAGATACTTGTATATTTAAATAGCCACTGTAAATGATTTGAATAGCCACTGTAAAATGTTTTTAACAAAAAATACCTAACTTCATTTTTTTATTGGTGCACCTAAGTGACATAAGTGCAACGCGTTGCCATGCTGCACAGTTGAACGTGATTGTGTGTAATTACTAACGAATGTAAACAAAACTAGAAACAAATTTAATATTTACTATCGAGATCAGAAATAGGTTCCTCACTGATAATATATATATATATATATATATATATATATATATATGTATATAACATGAATAAAAGATGAGAGGAAGAACCATTCTTAGCCGACACGTTTCGTCCTCTGATAGATTTTATCAAGGCAAATGTAGGATTTTTGTTGTACGTGTTTATATACAAGAGCAAGGATGTCATTGGTTAAAATCGCTATTGGAGCGAAACGCGTCAGCTTTTCTCTTTAATTTTCTTTCTTTACAAATACATTCTATATAAAAATATTTTTCGCATATATATATATATATATATATATATATATATATATATATATATATGTTTCAAAATTGCGTAAATAATAATACTTGTATTCTTCTAAACATAAATTACAACTAAATAGTATTTTTTTGTTTTTAAATAATAATATTAATATTGTGATATTTTCTTATATATATATATATATATAATACAATGATACCTTTCTTGGGCACAACGCCCATTGGTGTCAACAATATTCGAATGAATCAAGGGATTATAAATAGTTATTGAAGTCGTGTTTTTGTTTTACAAACATAGTATTTGTATTCGACGTCTAACCATCACTGTACAGCTCCAGGTGACTGGGTTTTTCATTTAGAGATCTTGTCCTATACTGTTCACAAATAATCGCTAGAAAGCCCAAGCTGACCTTAAGCCAGATAAATATATATAACAAATATGTAATAACAAACATATATATACACTACCGGCCATAATTATTAGGCCACCCCAGTTTTTTTAAAGAAACTGGTGTATTTCATACT
>JBBBDQ010028554.1:262500-515358 GCA_037127315.1 Ascarosepion bandense
TCCAGAACGAGAAAGGTTACTAAAAGTTTCGAAGTAATATCCAGGTGTAAACATCTCAGAAAATTTATTTTAGGATGATACAAAATCGAATGAATGTGTTTATAATTCTTGACCGGTTCCTCCCTTATTTTGAATTTCCAGTTATTTTAAACTTTCAGTTGTGCGTTCTGAAAATACCTGTTGCGCGTTTGAAAAACCATTGGAGAATGATATAAAACGCCTGAAGATACCGAAAGGTTGAAACCATGGTTACGTAAACAACGGACTCTCGGAGAAACATATATATATATATATATATATATATATATATATAAACACGGGTAAAGAGAACCAACAGTTTTAAAATGCCGAGTTCTCCGGCATTTACTTTTTTTTTAAATGCTCAATACAATAAATATTGTAAAGCATAATATAATCACATAATTAAATTTGATTTTTAATTAAAAATACATTGCGTTACTGAAATTTCTAGGTTTCGAGATTTATATCTCGTCATCAGGCAATGTTAGATCATAGACGAGATAGAAATCTCGAAACATGGAAATTTTTGTGTCGCAATGTATTTTTAATAAAAATAAATTTATATATATATATATATATATATATATATATATATATATATATAGTGATATGGGTAATGTAAGTTTCTGAATGTGCTTTCTATGTATTTTTCTTCTTTTGTTAAATATTGGGGGCTGCATATTCTTAGTGCTCTTAAAAAGAAACCTATAATAATACCAGATTTGATTTTGAAAGAGTGGCTGGAGTAAAAATTTATCAGGTCGTTTTTGTTGGTAGCTTCTACCAACAAAAACGACCTGATAAATTTCTATTCCAGCCACTCTTCCAAAATCAAATCTGGCATTATATATATATATATTAGACCAGTACACAGTTGTATTGAAAAGAGTTCAATACAATTATATTGTAGAACTTTTGAATATTTTTCATTTGTAAGCGAGTTATTACGTGACCTAGACTTCTACCATGTGGTGTCTTCAGGCGCTATGCAATAACTAATAATAATAAGTTATTGCAATAACTAATTATTTTTTATTTCAATTATTTGCAATAACTAATAATAATATGTTACTGCAAATCGCCTGAAGACACACATGGTATAAACCTATGTCGCGTAATAACTCGTTTACAAATGAAAAAAAAAAAAAAATATATATATATATATATATATATATATATATATATAACTGGTTAACACTAATAGAAATAAATAGTACATTCTACAGTTAGATATATACTTTTAAAAAGTGCTCAATACGAAATTAGTGCATACATATATAGTTATAATTATTATTATTATTATTATTATTATTATTATTATTATTATTATTATTATTATTATTATTATTATTATAGCATACTGCAACTTAATAGCTATAAAGTTTCGGTGTTTAATACTCCATAATCAATTTCATTCTTTTCACAACCTAATGATGATGTATTAAGATAGCACCCACCTCCAATCCCTCTCCGTACTACACTTCCTTTTTGTCTCTCTACATCTATCAAAACACATCCACAGTTAGATTGTGGATATGTTCTGATTGAGTAATATTAACATACCCACATTTATATAGCATAACTTCCTCCAACCTCCCCTCATTTATTTTCTAAATAACCATGAAATCATCTTATTTTCTAAAATAGATAATTTTCACAATTTATTTTTAAAATATCCCCTGAAGAAGAACAATATTGTTCTGAAACATTAAAATTTTTGTGTAGTGATATAATGCTTTTATAAATCATTGCAATAACAAAATTACAATGTTAAGTTCTACTCTGTATTGAGCACTCTTTATAAAATTAAATGCCTGAACAGTGGGTTTTAATTTATGTTTTTTCTCTTCCTTGTCCTATATATATATATATATATATATATATATATATATATATATATATATATATATACACAGGACAATATATATTTCGATCCCGGCCAGAAGCAAGTGGATGCGTCTAGCCACACTGATGAGCTGTGATACAGCGAAACAGGCTTGTATGTGGATGATATATATATATATATGTGTGTGTGTGTGTGTGTGTGTGTGTGAGCAAATACATTTTATCGCAATATACTAGAAAAATATACTAGAAAATCCGTGTAATTTACACGTGTCTTTCTAGCTATTCAGTTAAGTGTCATACTTTATACACGCTTGGGCAATCATGTCTCAAAATAAACATGATTGTCAGAGCAGAAGATTTTCCTGCACTAGGTTGCCATTACTTTCTGCAGTGGACTGGTTGCCAACCAAGGTTAAACAAACTAATCTACTCCTGGAAGGAAAAGATGGATTAATACCTTTCCTCAGGGTATTTGCGCGTAAGTGAATGCAACGAATTCAACTGGAATTCGAACTCGGCTCCTCAGTTTTTGGTCCGTGCCGATATCCACTGCACCTCAACGCACAACTTATTAATAATTATTTTTCTTCACTCTGTTTAACCTGCACTTCTTTTATAATTACATGCCTTGTTATAATCAATGATCAATGGAAAGGAAAGGATTCAATTTTTTTTGTTGTTGTTTCCATTTAACTATATAATGAAAATTATCTTTAATAAATTAAATAAATTAAATAAAAAAAATTATAAATCTACCATCCGCCCGTGCATTGAATACTGCTGCCATATCTGGTCGGGTGCCCCTGCTGTTCTCCTCGGGCTTCTCGATAAGGTTCAGAGGAGGGTCTGTAATGTGATAGATACCGACTTGGCAGACCGCCTGCAGTCTCTCTCCCACCGGCGCGACGTGGCTTCCCTGTGTCTCTTCTATAAATACTTTCACGGCTTCTGCTCCGATGAACTTAGATCACTGGTGCCCCCTAAATACCAATTTGAACGAGATACTAGATTAGCAATTAGATCCCACCCTTTTACAGTGAAACCGATAAAATACAGCCGTAACTTCTACTCCAACAGTTTCTTTCCTCGCACTTCCCGACTGTGGAATTCTCTTCCACACGATTGCTTCCCCGACGGCTACAATCTCCAGGAGTTTAAATGTAAGGTCAATAGACACCTCCTAACACACTAACCTGCTCCCATTCTATCAAACACTCTTCCCATCTGCCCAACCCTCATCATCGCTATCCTTACTCATCTGTCACCTTCCTCCTGACATTCCCTATGTCTAACCACTCCTTCTCTTTACCTTCCCCTATGTAGCCCCATGCGCAATAGTGGCAGTGGAATGCCTTGCTTGGGGTGAGATGATTAAAAAAAAAAATTAAATGGACAAGATTCTTCGTAGGATATGATATGTGCTTATAAAAACCTTTTTTGAATTCCTGGAAAGATGGTGAACAAGGGACTTTGTTGATTTGTTGTTGAGTTCCTTTTGGTCCCACCCAAAACACCAACCACAACAGGAACCATTTTAGTTTCTGAGTGCCACATTTCTTTTCTATTTTCAGCCCCAGGAATTTGCATTAGCTTAGAATTTTCAAAAACCTTCGCAAAGAAGTTATTTGATGTATTACGCTCATATCAATCAGTTTGCCAATATTTTTCTTTTCTGTCTTTGATAAAAATGGGTGGGTGATTTGCTTGTATTACTCGATTTGTTTCGATATAATAATCCTAGTGGATGGTAATATCTACTCTTTCAACTGTTTTGTTGTTGTCATTATTATTATTATTTTATTATTTTATTTCCTTTTATTTCTGTTGCATGCTTTTTCTTTCCGAGTGCCAACAAGAGACCTAAGGTCATAAATGGCATCATTACATTTTTTCACTGGGTATTTTTATTTAAAAAAAAAAGGACACACATTTTGCATAGAAAAAGCTCTTCGTAATATGTGTGTTGTACTTGTGAGTACAAATGTTTGCATTTCTTTATGGTTTGGGCGACCATGGATCCCTTCAATCTCGGACCCTTTTTCAGTCAAAATGACGGCTTCAACTACAATTGTTGATATCCTTACGTTCCACAGCTTCTAGATTTCAATTTCAATGTTCTTGTACTATTTTTTTAAGATCTTGAAAGATACACTACAGTCTGCAGGGAATGATATGTCAATAAGAAGGCATATTTTGTTTTTGTGGTCTTTGATTACAATGACTGGGTGGTTAGCTTTGATTGTTCTATCTGTGTGTATAGTAAAGTCCCATAAATTGTTACAGTTTATATCTTTGTAACAAAACCTAGGGGATGTTCATGCCAATCTGTTGCAGATTTCTTCCATATTTTCCACTCTGTCATACCTGGTTTTATATTCAGAAGATGGTAATATCTACCCCATCATCTGTTTTGTTGTTGCTGACTGAAAAAGGGTCCGAGATTGAAGGGATCCATGGTCGCCCAAACCATAAAGAAATGCAAACATTTGTACTCACAAGTACAACACACATATTACGAAGAGCTTTTTCTATACAAAATGTGTGTCCTTTTTTTTTTTAATAAAAATACCCAGTGAAAAAATGTAATGATGCCATTTATGACCTTAGGTCTCTTGTTGGCACTCGGAAAGTCATTATTATTATTATTATGATTTCTGCTATGGTCATAAAACCTACCAAATCTGCGGGAAGATCTAAGACAGGTAGTGGTGTGTTGCTATGATTGCATATTATTTGTTTTTCTATCTCCAATAATATCACTAGCGTTACATGGACAAAGCTTTTCTTAGTGTGTGGGTTGTACTCATCAAGACAATTTTTTGAATTTCTTTTAAGATGAGATGTCCAGGGATTGTTGTGTTCTTTTCTTTCTTTTTTTTTCTTTTTGTATCTTTCCAAGTGCACCTACTATCACTGGTACTATTCTTCTTTTCAATTTCCACTTTTTTTTTCTATTTCGATTTCCGGGTCCTTATAATATATATTTTCTCATATTCCTTGGTTGCTATGTTACAGTCTGCTGAGCAAGCTATATCAATTAGTGAGCAAGTTTTTTCTTTTCTTTTCGTTTATTTATTTTTATTTATTTATTGAACAATTATGTTTAGCCTATTTGCTTCAATCTTTCTGTCTATAAACATGCTGTAATCTCATTGAATTGTGATGTCATCTATTTCTGTAACCGGTGCAAAGTGATGTTCATACCAGTGTCTGTTAACATCTTTTCCAAAGTGTTTGCACATTGTCCAACGTAAATATTTCCCCACACTATCGTGACGATTTTTATATTTATTTGTCGCAAATACAGAACATCCTGAGATGAGATGGTCTATGGTTTCCTAAAATTTGTCATAGAACCTGCATTTTTTATCCACACTATTATATACTATATTTGCTGAAAAGTTCTTAGTGAAATGTCTCTGATTTTGGCTTGCAAGAATAAAACTTTCATTTCCAGCCTTTAATTCAGATGCCATCGATGTGTGTTAACTTTATCAACATGGGCTTTATTAGCATGTTTTGGATATTGCTCAGGCAGAAGTTTCTTTCCAGCGTTTTTTCATATGTCCAAGAGCTTTATCCTTGGATTTCTTTTTCATGTTTTTTGCTGCAACACTTAGTTTTTGTGTGTGTGTGTTTTTTGTTTTTTATTTTGTTTTGTTTTTTTCACAGAATTTATTAAATGTAAATCTCGTATATATATATATATATATATATATATATATATATATATATATATATATATGTTCAAATATAACTCCGACAATAACATACGGTGTATGGCCATTTCAGCGAGGAAAAACCTCACTTCTTCAGTGACAAAATTCTTTATTATGCAAAGACAGGACAAAATTCATATACCGGAAGTTTACTACAAAAGAAATTCATATACCGGAAGTTTACATGAAAGAAGGAAAAAATAAGATAAAATAAGAAAGAATAATGGGAGGGGTGTGAAAAGAGAGAGTAGATTACGTTAAAAGGTTGTCATCTAGACACTAATACGGAGAGTAGGGCAGAAGGGCAGAAGGGGAAAGAAAAGAAAGACGGCAAAAAGGATTCAAGACTCGATCATTGAAAAAGACTTTTTGATTACATCTGTGTTAGGAAATCAAAAATTAAGCGTCTTACCGGAATGTAGAAGGGAAAACGTAAAGAAGGGGGAAAAAGAAAACAACTGGGTAGACAAGGAAAGAGTTATAGAGAGATAGGGGGGGCGGAGAAAAAAAGAAGAAAAAATCTCGGCAGACAGCTGTCATAAAAAATGCCAGCTGAAGGGAAGTAGAAATGAAAGGATAGATACATAAAATGGAAAACGAAAAAACAAAAAGGAGAAAAAATAAAGTGGGTAAATGGAAATAGAGAGAAAAGATAACATGATGTAATATTTGGATCTGCCAATAGTTTTTTCCAAAAAAATTCCTTTTAAAATAATACCGCCTTACTATAAATAGGAATGAAATAACTTTAAATTCTACTCAGTCAGTCAGTTAAGTGCCATACGTGATACACGCTTGGGCGATGATGTCTCGAAAGAGACATGATTGACTGGGCAGAAGATTATCCCGCAGTAGGTTGCCATTGCTTTCTGCGGTAAACTGGTTGCCAGCCAAGGTTATAGAACCCAATCTGTCCTGCTATTTAACCCATAACTGAAAGGAAGAGACGGATTAATACCTTTCTCAAGGGTATTTGCGCGTAAGTGAATACAATGAATTCAGCTGGAATTCGAACTCGGCTCCCCGGTTTCTCGTTCCGAGCCGATATCCACTGTACCACAACGCACATCCCCAAATTCTACTACTTCAATAAAAAGGGAGGATCGGGAAATGGAAATATTGTACTGGAGGGGATCTAAACAAAGAACGTTGATAATATATATATATATATATATATATATATATATATATATATATATATATATATATATATATATATATATATATATATATATATATATAGTACACTTGGTATGCAATCCAAATAAATTCAAATAGAGACGAACTCAAGAGAACTCAATGTTAAATTCATTTATTTAATTTAACAGAGTAATATAATTTATAAAAGATTTTAAATTATTACAATGGGTAGTACCTATTTCACCGCGTTTTGACGTTATTATCGCGGCTCATCATACCTAAATGGTACAACAGTTAGTCTTCAAAATATCCCCCAAATATATATATATATATATATATATATATATATATATATATATGCTTGTATTACTTATATATTTGCTTGTATATATATATATATATATATATATATATATATATATATACAAAATAGCAGGAAAAATACCTAAGATAGAAAGTTCGTTATAGGGAATTCTTAAGCCATAGATAATTGGACTGTAGATCATAGATTTCCTTAAATTATATCTCATTATGTCAATAAATTGATTATTGATATGAATGAAAAAGTAAAAGGATAGAGGAATTTTTTAAAATTATACAAACATAAACACACATACACATACGATCATCTGCACATATATGAGTACATAAATGCACCTGGACCTAAGATACAAATGAATATATATACACTCATATACACACATACACACAGTTACATATATATATATACATAAATACACGCAAACATACACACATATATATATACATACACATATATGTATGCAAATATACACATACACACAGATATTCATATAAATATATACCTATGCATCTTTACACACACATACATATATATCAACCCAATTTATAGGAAATCTAATAAATTAAAATAAATATGAATTTAAAATAAAGGAAATATGGGTATTAAATAAAGAATGGGCTTGGTAGATTGCAAACATAGACCTAAATCTGCGTACAACCTGACAGTTGTTAATGGGCCAACAATTGCAAGATGATAAAATACATTGAGCTCTCTGGCTGCATCAGTTTTACATTGAACCCTCTAGCTGGATCAGTCTTGATATTTAATTTTTAACTTATAATATTAGTAAGATCACCTTTAGGAGTTTACTCTCAAGCTGCTTATCGAAATGGCCATTCAACATCATTGAATTAATCCTATTTTAATTTATTTGCTCTGTAATATTTTATTACATGGAGCTCTCTTCCTATATCATTTTTTAATATTAAAATAAAATTTTTAATATTAATTAGGATCGGGTTTTTTGGAATTTACCTTCCTGCTTTTTTCCCTTGGATTGAAGTATCTGAATTTAAAAAAAAAAAAAATATTTATATATATATATATATATATATATATATATACGACCAATATACAAATGTAAGCAATCACATGGGGATTTTCATATCGAAATGTTCATTCAACATCATTGAATTAATCCTTTTTTAATATATATTTGCTCTGTAATATTTTATTACATGGAGCTCTCTTCCTGTATCATTTTTTAATATTAAAATAAAATTTTTAATATTAATTAGGATCGGGTTTTTGGAATTTACCTTCCTGCTTTTTTCCCTTGGATTGAAGTATCTGAATTAAAATATATATATATATATATATATATATATATATTCTCAGATAGAGTGTATCTGTAGAGGA
The DNA here is from genome assembly GCA_037127315.1 of Ascarosepion bandense. NCBI lineage: Eukaryota > Metazoa > Mollusca > Cephalopoda > Sepiida > Sepiidae > Ascarosepion > Ascarosepion bandense. Next base: position 270,910 of record JBBBDQ010028554.1, read on the forward strand.
GACAAAATGTATAAAAAAGGGACAATTCGCTTCGTCCTCTGAGGAACTTTACCAAGCCAATATAGAATTTATTTTTCTGTACTTGTTTATATACAAGATTGGGTATGTCATTGGTTTATCAAGGCTTTTAAATTTGAGAACATGAATAGTCCTGTGAGTATTTAACTTAGCAAATAGTCCTCTAACTATCTGATTTAGCGAATAGTCATGTGAGTATCTCACTTAACGAATAGTACTGTGAGTATCGTACCTAGCAAATATTCCTGTGACTATCTGATTAAGCAAATAGTCCTTTATTTGGCTAAGTAAACAGCTCTGTAAATATGTTTTTCTTTGAATTAAGAAACCCATAAAAATTATATTTTCCCTAGTCAGACGCTCTAAATAATAAATATTTAATCAGTGAATATATATCTATGTATATGTTTGCCAGTGTATATGTTTGATTATTTATAAACGTTTTATTTTTGCGTCCATCCATGTAACTGGCTAAAATATATATGCTTATCAGTGAGTGTGTTTCTGACTTTTTATGTGTATATATGGGCAGGAAAATATCATAGGAAATAATTTAATTCTTTCCCACAGTATATACACATTTGCTGTTATCTACAAAGGTTAGAGTTTCATTGGTTTATCAAGGCTTTTAAATTTGAGAACGTGAGTAGTTCTGAGAGTATCTGATTTAACGACATGAAATCCTAAGCAGTAGTGTAGCTAAGGTGGAGTCGGTACCTCCATGACAGCATTTTGGGGGGATGGCACTTTTGGTCCGTTGTATAATTGACATAAATGTAATTGACAATTGACGTTAACCAGTTTCTCACAGTTGTTAGTTTTACGTTATTAGGCTTGTGCGTAAAAAATTCAAATGCCTGGGAAGTGTTTTGACAGAGGATGGAAGTGCGACATGGAGATCCAAAGACGCATTGGCATGACCAAAGTTGCATTTCAGAAGCTAACCAGAGTACTGAAAGACAGGAAAACCTTATTAAAAACAAAGAAAAGAGTGCTGGATTGCTACGGGATATCTGTCCTTCTGTATGGAAGTGAATGCTGAACAATCTCATCAAAGACGAAGGAGAGGCTTGAGGCAGCAGAAATCTGGTTTTACAGAAAGATGCTGAGGATATCATGGACAGAGCACGTGTGCAATGATGAGGTGTTGGAAAGGATGAAAACGAAAAGAAAAGTAATATTAAATATCAGGAAGAGACAAATGAGGTTCCTGGGACACGTAATGAGGAAGGAAGGCCTGGTGAATTTGATACTTACAAGTGAGATAAATGGAAAGAGAGACAGGGGAAAGCAGCGCGAGACGTACTTGTTAGGTCTGAGCAAATCGTTGGCGGAGTTGGGCTTAGAAGTGATACCAAGAGAAAAAATATTGAGAGCGACAAGAGACAAAGCCAAGTGGAAGTCCATGATCGCCTACGTTCTGAAGAGACACGGAACATGAAGAAGAAGAGGGCAAGCCGAAGTATGTTTTTTTTTTAAATTCAGGATTCATGCGTGCAATCTGATCGCTGCGAAGTTTTAAATAATGTACCAAACTTGAGGGCCTCCCCGGGCGGTAAAAACCCGAGCTATGCCGTTGATCCTAAGCTATCTTGTATTCACCTTCATAGATTAGATTAGATTAGATTAGATTAGATTAGATAAGATAGTACACTGTTCATGGACGAGTGCATAGTACTTCGAAATAAATTATCCAACGCTCGTTTTTTAAAATCTGCATTTAAAATATAGCTTCTATTTGAAATTGAAGACTGAACTTGCTACCGTTGTCCCCATAAGGCGGATGCTGATTAACTGAAATTCATATAAGCAAATACAACAAATATATATATATATCAATAAATTCCCAAAATTACTTTTTCTTTGAATAGCTACATATATATATATATATATATATATATATATACTGTTTTATAAAACAGTGCACTGTTATATATATATATATATATATATATATATATATATATATAACAGTGCACTGTCACCCCATTAGTTTGTACTACTTCTAAGATATATACAAAACGAAAGTTATTCCATGAGTGCTTCTTATAATTTAAATTTGAAAATCCCGACTTAAAAATTTTTCTTTTTGTGCTTCAATATATTAAAAAGTTTGATATATAATAAATATTAGCACTTTTTTTCCATATTGCTGCCATTTTGTTGCCTTCTTTATCCCTCAAATTTTATTAACCAGCATATATATATATATATATATATATATATATATATATATATATATATATATATATATATATTCAAATAAAACTTTGAAAATCATAATGTTGTCTTTGGGCAGCAATCCCTTTTTATATAAGTTCCGTTAAAAACAACTCAGAAAGTATCGCGTGTAAGTTTCTTATTTAATTTTTCTTGTATTCTTATATTTTATTTTTTCGTTTCTGGGCATAATGTATGCAAAAATTGTATGTCTGAGCGCTTTCGTCTATACTTTTAGCCATTATGAAGCATGCTCTTATTTTTTACTTTTAGCTGAATGTATGGATTGTTTTATGTATGAATCTAGACTTATAGAATATTTTTTTATCTTCTAAACAAGATCAGTGCATTATGGCCGTGTTCATAGATGATATAATCGATTGTTTGTTTTTTCTTTTTTATTATATAATTTATGTCCAGAAAACAAAATATAAGATCGCAAGAAAGTATAATTAAAATATTGTGCGAGCATGCGTACCTGTATGTAATGCAAGCAAATGATATATGTATATTGCTAACAAATAATGCATGTGAAATTATATAATTTAAAGTTTATCTAGGTTAACTGAATTTCAGCCAATAAAATTGCTCAAGATTAGATTCCAGTGATAATTTTTATTAACTTAGATATACTAATAGACAAATAATTATCGAAGGCCGAAACAGGTTTGCAGTTTTTCTGACTCTCAAAAGTTAGTTGATTACACAACCTTTCGGAATCTTCCAGTCGTGCATTCTAAAAATCCGTGTGATAAGTTTGAAAAAAAAAAACGTTAGAGAATCAGCTGATAAAACTAAAAGATATTGAAAAATATTATGAAGAAGATGTCACTGATATAAAACTGAAAGATATTGAAAATATACAAGAAGATATTCATGATATAAAACTGAAAGATATTGAAAATGCCTGATGTTACACCTGATAAAACTGAAGATATTGAAAATGCTGAAGATATTGCTGATATAAAACTGAAGATATTGAAAATGCCTGAAGATATTCACCTGATATAAAACTGAAGATGTTGAAAAAGTACAGAGATATTCACCTGATATCAAAACTGAAGATATTGAAAATGTACAAGAAGATATTCACCTGATATAAAACTGAGAATATTGAAAATGCTGAAGAAGATATTCACCTGATATAAAACTGAAAGATGTTGAAAATGCTGAGATATTCTACCTGATGTAATGAAGATATTGAAAATGCACTGAAAGATATTCACCTGATATAAAACTGAGAATGTTTAAGAAAATGCCTGGAGATATTCACTGATATAAAACTAGAATGTAGAAATACCTGGGGCTCATTGCCTGATATAAAACTGAAGATATTGAAAATGCCTGAAGATATTCACCTAATCTCAGCAGAAGATATTGAAAATGCTGGAAGATATTACTGATATAAACTGAAGATATTAGAAAATGCACTGAAGGTATTCACCTGATATAAAACTGAAGATATTGAAAATGCAGAAGATATTCACCTGATATAAAACTGAAGATATTGAAAATGCCTGAAGATATTCACCTGATATAAAACTTAGAATGGCTGAAAAATGTAGAGATATTCACTAAATCTGTAAATAGAGATATTGAAAATGAAGAGATATTAAAATGCTAAACTAGAATATGAAAATGCCTAAGAAGATATTACCACTGATAAAACTTTAGAAGATATTGAAAATGCCTGAAGATATTCATGATATAAAACTGAAGATATTGAAAATATACTGAAAGATATTCACTGATATCATTGAAGAGATGTGAAAAATGCCTAGAGATATTACACCTGATATAAAACTGAAGATATTGAAAATGCCTAGATATTACTGATATAAAACTGAAAGATATTGAAAATGCTGAAAGTATTCTCAATCTCAAAACTGAAGGATATTTAGAAAATGCCTGAAAGATATTCTACAAATCTATAAAGCTGAAGTCTTAAATGCTGCAAGTGTTCCTGATATAAAACTGAAAGATATTGAAAATGCTGAAGATATTCCTGATATAAAAAAACTGAAGATATTGAAAATGCCCTGGGAAATATTACACTGATATAAAAACTGAAGATATTGAAAATGCCTGAAGATATTCACCTGATATAAAACTAGAAGATATTGAAAATGCAGTCTTAACCTGATATAAAACTGAAGATATTGAAAATGCCTGAAGATATTCACACAATGTAAACTAGAAGATATTGAAAATGCCTGAAGATAGTGAAGATTGCACAATCAACTAACTTCTAAATGAAAATATTTAAAAGATCAACGTTATGTATTGATAACTTTTTAATACCACTGTATACTGGTCTAATTTAATTCTGACCAATAACTGGTTAATAATGACTACACAGACGCGCACACATACACACACACACACACACACACAAACATAAATATATGTGTGTGTGTGTGTGTGTGTTTGTGTGTGTGTGTGTGTGTGTGTGTGTGTCAGTCAGAATTAGAATTAATGATGAGAAGTTTGTCACTTAACTGAGCAGAATTATGTCAACATCGAAGTTTCGTAAAGACACCATTGTGATGTCTTCACTCCTCAGGGCTTTTGCTTCTTTTGTAGCTGCTTCCTGGCCTTTTTCTTATTTATATAGAGTTTGGTGTAATAATTAAATTGTATTTGTTCTATATTCGTATGTAGTTGATTATTTAGGGTTGTAGTAGCAGGTTTTGCATGTTGCTAGAAAGTGTTTTTATAAAAACAAGTTTCTGCGACAGTGCTCGACTGGGAATATTTCATTTTCTCCTGGAGATTGAATTATATGAATTCTTAATGATGCTCAGGACCAAGTTTGCTGTTTTTAAAGTGGTTTACTGGCAGAAAGGCAATTTTCCATTTTGTGCTGACCGTTTTAAAAAAAAGCATTCCTATAATTCTAGATATATACCTAAAAATGCATACATTCATAAAAAGAAAAAATAATGCTAAAAGAAGAGCCGAAAGCGCTCGGATATACAGAATATTTACATATTTTTACCCATGTATCCGAAAAAGAGAATACAACCAAAAGAAAAATTAAATAAAATGCTAATTTAGAATACCTTGTCAGTCAACTTTAATGAAACTTGTATAAAAGATGGATTATATGTATCTATGTGATAAAATAATTTACTTAACTTATCCCGACTCCGGATTTGACGGATACTTTTTATGTCTAATCTTTTGCGTATTTCTTAATGAATTATCATTATTTATGTACACATCGCGTTTTTCCTTGTAAAAAAATATATTTAGTTTCATTTTTGCTTAATTAAATTTTTAATTTTTTCTTTTTTTTCATATATGAAAGGAGTTGTCAACTTTTAGTTAGTAGTTGAGCAATTGTAAAATAACAATAAGCATTCGTATTTATAATAATTATATTTCAGAAGCACCGACTCAGTAATGTTAAATTATATTTTTAACAATGAATGTTTAATTACATAACAATATTTGACAAAACTAGAATTCACGATATGGAACCACTATATTGAATCCATAGTTAAATCTACTGCTAAGAAGGTTGGGTCACTATGTCTATCCAGGATGTTTTTTTCCGTCTGAATCCATCCTGCATATATACAAGTCAACCATCCGTCCGTGCATAGAGTACTGCTGCCATTTATGGTCAGGCGCCCCTGCCGTTCTCCTCAGTGTTCTCGACAGGCTCCAAAGGAGAGTCTGTAATGTGATAGGTACTGACTTGGCGGCTCGACTGCAGCCACTTACCCACCGACGAAATGTGGCCTCCCTTTGTCTGTTCTATAAATACTTTCATGGCTTCTGCTCCAAGGAACTTAAGTCACTGGTGCCTCCTCAACAGGTGTTTACTCGTGCAACCAGACTGGTAACTGGGTCCCACCCATTCACAGTCAGGTTAGCCAAATGCAGACGACAATTCTACTCCTGCAGCTTTTTCTCTCGCACTTCCCGCCTGTGAAACTCGCTCTCATATTCTTGCTTTCCTGACGGCTACAACCTCCAGAAATTTAAATGCAATGTCAATACTCGTTTATTAACCACCTGACTCTAGCTCTCTCCCCACCCCCGTATATCCTTCCCTTTCTCTCCACCTATGTATCTGTCATCGCACCTGCATTCTCAGCGTTCTATTGCTCCTTTCTAACTAGTTTGTACTCTTCACTCTTTTCTAATTAATCTTTTTACAGTTATGTAGCCCCCCGCTCATCAGTGGCATTTCTGCCTTGCTCGGGGTGAAATGATTAAAAAAAAAAGATGTAAATTCACTTGCCATAGATATATAAACATACACACACACACACACACACACACACACACACACACACACACACACGGGCCCAAACGTATATATATATATATATATATATATATATATATATATATATTGATCTTTTCACACCAAGAAAGGCAACACAACAAAGCCACTAAGACGCAAGTGAGTTACTGATTGTTACAGAATATGAGAAAAATACTATTAAGGAGAGAGAAAAAAAAATAAGAATTAAGAAGACAGAAGATAACGACTGACATTACATAAAAATTTGGTGGGGATCAAAATTGACTATATATATATATATAGAATATTTTGTCCTATAAGGCTTGCAGCTTGCAGAGGTGGAAGGAAATCTCCTGATTATTTGATAAAGGGGGTTTTGGAATAAAAATATTCCGTGTTGATTTTTCTACCCAAAACAATGATCGTCTCAGCCCGTCTCATTGCATAGGCATATATTTTGGCAATTTTAAATAATTGTTTGTATCAGTGAATTGGATAACGTTCAAAAAATGTATACATTGCTCAAAGACAATTCTCTCAGTATTCAAGATATTGTCTAAATAATCTAAAATAACATAAAAGAAAATATAAAATAACTTTGTCTTGAGCAAAATACGTTCGTATACATTTTGAAGAATAAAAACACACATGCACAATAAATAAAACATAACTTCAATTTAATGCTACATAGAAAATATTTAGAAGGAATTCTGATAAATATCATATATGTTTTGGCTTAAAAAACGTGTTAAATTTATAAATGTTTCTTTATTTCCCTTATCCTATATATATATATATATATATATATATATATATATATGTGTGTGTGTGTGTGTGTGTGTGTGTGTGTGTGTGTGTGTGTGTGTGTGCAAATTCCGTGAAAAACGACCGACGAGGTACTCTGGTTATTAAAAAACATGGCAAATTTATAAAAGTTTCCTGCTTTTCCTTATCCCATAATATATATCCCATAATAACCCATAATATATATATATATATATATATATATATATATATATATATATATATATATATATATAAGTTTCGTTAAAAACGACTGACAATGTACTGTTTCTTATTTTATTTTTCTGATGTTTTTTTTTTCTTTCGTGGAAAAACAGTATGCAGAAATTGTCCGAATGTTATGTATTTCCAAGCGCTTTCATCTATTCTTTTGGCTATTAACAAGGATGGTTTTATTTTGACTTTTAACTGAACATATCGATTTTTTGTTATGAGGGTTATCTAGAGTTATAGAAATCTTTTCATTTTCCAAACAGTCAGCGCGTTAAGAGTCAAAATTTAAAAATAAAATCATCCCTGATAATAATTAAACGAATAACCGAAAGCGATATATCGAACATTTTTTCATTCTTAAAGTAAAAGAAGAAAATTATAAGAACGCACGAAAAAATATATTACATAGAAGTTTAACCGCAGTTCTCTGCCCTTGTCAGTAGCTTAAAGAAACTTCTATAAAACAGAGATTGCTGTACAAGTACACAATATATATGCATATACTGAATTTGCATTTACGCCCAAGTAAAATACTTTAATACTCCTTGTCATTTACTTTTTGAAATTTCTCCGATGATGATAAAGTTACAGTGTATCAAGGAGTAAATTAAGGAACATGTATTTTTAAGAAAAACTGGATTACCTGAAAAAATATCGTTGGAATTTTCCTCCATTAAAAACAAAGCCAATTTGAAAAAAAAGGTCGGTGGAAAGAAAATTGTGTATTTAATTTGATTATTTATATAGTAACTACCTAAAAATTATTTATATAGTAACTACCTAAAAATAATACAGGGTGCGATGGATAAATTGTCCTCTAAATTATGCAAAAATGAAAATGACAATGCAATTTCATTTTAACAAATATATTTAGCAATATTACACAAAAATATCTTGAAATACTAAAGAGTAAATTTATTCAATAAAAATCGCTATTGGCTTCAGCCACGACCTTCAGACGATTTCGGAATCTCCTGCAACTCTTCTGGACAGTCTCCTTGTTTAAGTTGGTGAATGATTCATGGTTTCATTTCATCTTTGGTGTTACAAAAAATTTTATTGGCCTCTCACTTAAATGTGCTCTACACATGATTATCAAGGGGGTTGCAGTCTGGAAAGTTGGGTAACTATATGTAAGGAGCAATGTAGTTGTAGAAAATGTTTGACAGCCATGACTGGGATTTCCCAATTGTGTGGCATGGTACTGACTGTTGTCAGACAAAGGATCTTTCGGCAGCCACCCTCTTGACCCAGGGCATCACTACCTTCTCAACGCAATTGATATAGGCCTCCGTGTTGACTCTGAGGTCTTGGGGGAAGATAAATGTAGGCATAGCGTCGTCATCATTAGTGATCACTCCAAACACGTTCATAATCACCATATCTGCACTATTCTCAGATTAAACACCGAAACACTCTGAAATATTCATACTGTAGCTTCCGGTGCGAATGCCAAATAATACAGCATGCTATTTCCAAATTTCTAGAGGAGTAAATTGTGTCATAGTGCCCAATTTACCTTACTATACTGTGCAATCGGAAAATAAAAAACGAACAATGCGCATGCGCAAAATTAAGAATATAAAATGCCGACAATTTACCCATCGTGCCTTGTACTGTTTTTTATTTTTTAAGTTAATGCTAGATTTAAATTATTGTTTTTTGCTTTTGTTTTTTCAATACGTTGTTCTTTGCTCATTACTGCAACTATTTTGTATAACACGGCTAATCAAATGGGTATTATTGTTGTGTTAATTGTAGTTGTTGTTGTTGTTGTTGTTGTTGTAAAAAAAATGTTATTAATGACTATATTCTTTTTTCGGTGTTCGTATTAAAGTGAAAATATTCATCATTGTTTTTATAACTTTAACTATTTTTCTTTATTTTACGCATTTTATTCATTCACATATATATATATATATATATATATATATATATATATATATATATATATATATTCTAAACGATAATTTATAATATATATATATATATATATATATATATTATAAATTATAGTTTAGAATATATACAAATTATCATTTACTACAAAGTGTACATTTTGTTTCGATATTGAAAGGACAATGTCTCATCAGGTAGTGTGAAAAGAAGATAAAAAATTCTTTACCTTATATTGGTGAGATGTAAGTGGGGTGGAAAATAGGAAATCGGAGTTGGAACTTGTTCACATTCTAGCTTACAACTTACAACTCTGATTTCCTATTTTCCACCCTACTTACCTCTTACACATAATTCGCCATTATAAGATAAAGAATTTTCCATCTCCGTTCCCACTACCTGATAAGACATTGTCCTTTCAATGTCGAAACAAAATGTACAGTTTGTAGTAGATGATATTTTTGTACATTTTCTAAACTATAATTTATAATAAATATTCATAGCTCTATTTTTTATTGAGCACTGTTTTAAATTAATGTTTTGAACGTTATTAATTTTTTCTTCTTTCCTTATTCACTTTTATATATATATATATATATATATATATATATATATATATAACTAAAGAGTTCATTGATTATATTTTAAGCTGGTATTTACTTATTACATCAAACGTTATGAACATCCGTATTTGAGTAGATGCTCTGTTCTTTTTGTTTGTTTTTGTCTTTTTGTTCTTTTTCGTCTAACGACATGCGAAAACAAGTACGCTTATTAATGAAAACGTGCCCATCAGCAGGATTCGAACCTTTGTCATACTTTGTAGGAGAACCTACCATCTGATCCAGTCTACTCAGACCGTTCGACTCCCAAAAATTCACAATCTACCAAGGTTCTATTTTGCCTTTAAAGCACATTCACTTCGGCAAGATTTAAGCGAAGCAAGACTGAGCATATGGTGGTTTCTTCTGCAAAAGGAGAACAAGGTCGAATCCTCCAGGAGGCACATTTCTTTAATAAGTTTTCTTGAGCGTGTAGACCAGTAGAAGATATATATACTGTCCCAAATTAAAGGAACGTCAGCTCAAATTTCGGGAATTCTATTCACTTAATCGGCCCAACAATTCAGTTATTAAAGAAGAAGAAGAAGAAGAAGAAGAAGAAGAAGAAGAAGAAGAAGAAGAAGAAGAGTGAAGGGGTGGATGTGGTGGAATATAAAGAAGGGGAGAATGAGTTGGTGGAGTAGGAGAAGGTCAAAAAGAAGAAGAAGAAGGAAGAAGGGGAGGTGGAGTAAAAAAATGCGAAGGTGGAGAAGATAGGAAGTGAGAGAAGATTGAGGAGAAGAAGAAGGAGGAAGGAGAGAAGATGGATAAGATGAGAAGAAGAATAAGTAGGAGCTGGAAGAGGAGGAAAAAAACAAGCAGCAGCAGTGATGTATGCTTATTATAATTCTACAAAATTATTGTGCACCCTCAGGACAATCAATTACACTTAGAATTATTTTCTCTTTCTAAGAATTTTGAATTGTTTTCCGTTACAATTCTGACTTACCACACATAAAATATCACAAAATCAAATGCAACAAAACAATCCAACTTATGAGAGTGGTTGCCAACATTAACTGGGGAGCAGATCTTCTTCTTCTTCTTCTATGTGCCCTGTCCCTTCAGGACGTAGGCGATCATGGATCTCCACGTCTCTCTATCCCTTGTGGCTCTTAGTATGTTTGCTCCTGTTGCTCCTGGCAACCCCCGTTCCGTCATCCACCTGATCAGACCCTGCAAATATGTTATCCGCTGCCTTCCTCTGTCTCTCCTTCCTTCTATCTGTCCAGTCAGTATCAGGTTCTCTAGGCTCTCCTTCCTCATTGCATGTCCCAGGAACTTCAGTTGTCTCTTCCTGATGCTCAGCGGAGCAGATCTACAAGTCTTAATAAAACTTTATAGAGCATTAATTCGATCGAAACTGGGTTATAGCTACTTCATCTATGGATCTACCAAAAAGCCATATTTAAGAGAATTAGAAACCATACATAATCAAGAATTGAGATTAACATTAGGAGCTTTCCACACTTCTCTTGTAAACAGTCTATATGCAGAGACCCATGAATGCCTACTCCCCTTAAGACGGAAGAATTGCACTCTAATATTACATCAAACTTTATTCATGTCCTACCAGTCCTACCTTCAACTGTGTCTTCTATCCTGAAAACAAAACAGGGAAAAAATGCCATACAAACATTCAGACTACAAATGGAACACTTCTTTGCAAACTGTCTAATTGACAAAAGCAGTATTGACAAATCCAAACTCCCTGAACACCCACCTTGGTTACTAAAACAACCAGAAATCATTCTAGAATTAGCAAAACACTCCAAATCTAATACGCATCCCTCAACTTATATCGATAATTTAAATAACATCCAAGAACAACATTCCAGCTTGACACATATATACACAGATGGCTCTAAACACAGGAATAAAGTAGGAAGTGCAGCCATCTCTAAAACAATCACACACCAAAAACGCCTACTAGACAATACATCAATTTTTCAGTGCTGAAGCTACTGCCATAAAGACATCATCCTCGAGCTTAACCTCAACAAATATATATTTTCTGATTCATTATCAGTGCTAATGGCACTAAAAACCAAAAATCTAAATAACCCTCCGATCATCAATCTCCTACAAAGAATCAACCTCATCACCCAAAACAAAAACATAATTTTATGATGGATTCCCAGACACATTGGTCTCAGGGGGGAACGAAAATATAAACATAGCAGCTAAAAGATCATTAAACATCAACATTAGTGATATAAAAGTAACCCATACAGATTACAAACCTCTAATCAACAACTTTATTACGACCAAATGGCAAGAGTTGTGGAACTCCTGCAAAAGCAACAAACTCTACAAAATTAAACCCATCCTCAAAAAATGGATAGAAGTTAAAATTTCCAATAAGAAAAAGGCAAAGAGAAGAAGTTGTAATGACTAGACTTCAAATAGGCCACATCGCTGTTACCCATTCACACCTACTAAAAGGTGAGGAGGCACCAATTTGCATTCCATGTCACGAGCTCTACAGAGTGAAACCTATACTAATAAGCTGCATGGATCTTGAACAAATGCGATTAAGAAAACTATCCCAAAATCAATCTGAAAGACATGTTCAACAAAGCTGACCCAAATGACCTTTTAGAATTTCTAAAAGTAACAAAATTATATTACAAAATATAGTTGCAAAAGAAGATAACATATAACCATCACATATCAAATCACAATACCTCTACTTATATCTCGACAGCAATACTCACAAAAGATCAACATGCAGTAAACAAAAACCAAACAAATCATTCAGCATTAAATGACCCAAAAGAGTAGTTATTCTGGTAAAACAAACAACCAAACTCAACTAAACATTATATAAATAAATATTTATATATATATATATATATATATATACTTGAAAATATTTCTGTAAGCACAGAATTTAATTAAAGAAATAAAAGTGTGCAGCTTGATGTTACACATTGTAAATGATATTAAAAAGCGAAGCAACCAGTTCCGCTCCCGCTCTTCAGGCCTCTACGGGAGAGTTTAATCAAAATTAAAAAAAATAAAAAAGTGTATCATGAAAATGAGAAAGATGGGAAAAATGTGAATGCTAGAGGCTAATTATATCTTCCCTGAATTGGATCAAAATGTGAAAGTTTGGCTAGACAAATTTCATCAAATGTTCATTATTGTTTTTTCTCGGCTGAGATACGTATTGTATTTCAAACCCGGCCCATGTTATAGAAAGAACGCAAAGATGTTCTTTCTCCCCAGCAAATTAATTCTATAATTTATCAATATAATTGTAGTTGCGGAGTTGACTACATAGAAAGAACAACTCAGCGTCTCGACATGAGAATTAAACATGTTCCAACTAAAATAAGAAAGCACACCTTACCTCGAAACAGATCCGCCCCGAATACCTACGGTTCCGCTATTTGCGAGCACCTTATAAAGAATAGAAAGTGCGCTGCTAATTTTAGTGTTGATCGGTTCACTGTTGTGTGTCGATCTCACTCTTCATTCAACCTTAAGATTCTAGAAGCTTTGTATATCGGGTCCCGAAAGCCTGCGTTGTGCAAACAGCGTGAGTTGTTGGGACTTGATATAATTAGCCTCTAGCATTCACATTTTCCCATCTTTCATAACAAAATTTTTAATTTTTTTAAAATTTTGATTAAAATCTCCCGTAGATGCCTGAAGAGCAGGAGCGAAACCGGTTGCTTCGCTTTTTAATATATTTACAATGTGTAACATCAAGCTATATATACGAATGAACCAACTGCCTTTATATTCACATTTTATTCCTTTATTAGTGAGTCAAAGAGACAGAAATTTTGACAAAAAAGGGACGTTAAAATCGCCTAAGTATTAATTCATGCATTGAATGACTACTAATTGTTCAAAGTGCAAAAAAAAAACAATATAAAGGCATACCTAGTTGTCAGACTTTTTCAATTAGGACAATATGGAGTTTTTACGTTTTGTTCCTACTTTTAAATAAAAATATTTTTTTTAAATCTGTAAAATATATTTTTAATGGTTAATATACAATAAAAATCACTGGTTCAAAAAAGAAAACCCTTAACCCTTTAAAGAAAACCCTTAACTCTTAAATCTTGTTTTTTTAACACCAAAAATTGCAATATGACCTCTGGTAAATAAAAAAAAAGGTTGGGGTTACTGAACATTAGATTTATAAGTCCCAAAATTCAGTTGTTTTTGTCCTTGGTCCAGTGGATATAGACGTTGGTTAGTTCCTGTGACTTGACCCAAAGAGTTGTGAGTTCAATACCAGGCTACAGCAGTGATGAACTTACAGGGAGATAACTCATTACAAAAGTGGTGCCTCACCAGGCAAGTAATGATCATCAGTGATTGTAATAAAGGGTTTGGTTCGAAATTTCTAGCTCTTGAAATAGGATGGAGCTTACAAAGGCCGAAACGTCATAGAAATGGCAACAAAGATGAGGACAATAGTCCGCATAATGTAAATACTGTCATAATAATTAAAGCATCACTAGTAAACCTTTTGCCATAAAAATTTCAATATTATTCTTGGTATAATTTTTTTTTCTTGTCTAAGTATATATGTATTTTCAACAAGTGTTTTCCTAAGAAGTGTGTGTTAATAGCCGTGGTGTTTTAAATGTTGGAATATGTTAGAATTTTCATTTTAAGTGTAATGTAAGCCTCTGCGAAAAACAAAAACTCATTAAAAAAACTCATAAAGACTAATATCTCTCCGACAGACCCCAACAAAAGAATTAAATTTATCATATATTACGCTAAATCCACAACATCCAACTCAATCGTCCGCAACGACTCCTCCTCCACCGTTAGCAATTTGCAAAAAAGCAATGTAGTGTATAAATTCAAATGCCCCTTTCGAGAATGTATCTCTAACAAACTAAATAATACCTACATTGGACATACTACTAACTCGCTTTACACTTAAATGAAAATTCTAACATATTCCGACATTTAAAACACCACGTCTATCAACACACACTTCTTACGAAAACACTTGTTGGAAAAAATAAATAAATAAATACATATATATATATATATATATATATATATATATATATATATATATATATACGGTGCTTTCGTGACTTCTGTTTTTGGCAAACCAACTTTCACTGGTTTGCATACTAATTGGAAATCGTTTGTCCCTAAGTCTCGTAAACTGGCCCTGATAGAAACCTTGGTTCACTGTGCCTTGAATATTTGTTCTCTTGAATGTTTAGAAAGCGAATTAATTCGCTTGCAGGAGATTTTCGAAGGCAACGGGTACCCGGTTAATGTGGTGAAACGGGTAATTGATCGCAAGATCAAACGTTATAAAGAACCTAAGGTTGAAAGACCTAGCCACTGTCCCTTGTATCTGAAAATACCCTGGCTTGGTAGAAGATGTCAAACTGCAGCCGACAGAGTTTCGGTATGTGTTTCGTCCTGTTATTTTGCGGTCCAGTTACGTGTTGTTTTTCAGACTAGACCTGTGTTTCCTTCCTTCAGTAAAGATAGGTTGTCCTATTTTCGAAAAAGTTCCATTGTTTACAAATTTAAATGCTGTTGTGATGCGGCATACATAGGACATACCGATCTGAGGTTGGAGACGCGGGTTTCACAACACGTCCCAGCTAATATACGTTCCAGTGGCTCTCTCAGACCTACAAGAACAACACAATCTTTTCTGGATTCCGCTACTGGCCGACATCTTTTGGACAATCAAGTGTGTGCCTCGGCATATGAGGACAGCTGGTTTACTGTCTTGCACAGCGCTCGGCCTACACATCATCTATTTTGGAAGCAATTTGCTTGAAAATTCAACAGCCGAGCCTGTGCAGACAGAAAGAGCGGTTTTTACGCTCCTTACAATTGCTGGTGAGTCTGTGAGTGTAACATTTCTTCACTTTTAAACACTCTTGTGGAATTGTATGTGTACACACCCCCCTTACATTTTAAGTGTTTTTTTTCAATAAATTTATTTTTAAACGAGTTCCATCATCTCCCAGCATTGTAAGTAATTTATTTTGCCTTGTCCTTTTCCATAATTCCCTTAAAATTAAAGCCAACGAGAACCCTTGATAAGAGTTGGCCGAAAGGTTCCTCGGGTTTGGGTAATATGACGTCTGTTCTTTTTAAAGCCATATATATATATATATATATATATATATATATTTTACCGTTTTTTTAAGAACGCTCACGTGACGGTGATTTTTTGGTGGATGGGGGTGTTTGTTTTGTTTTTTGTTATTTTTTTTTTTTTTTGAACGCTCATGTGACGGAGAATTTTTTTGAACGCGCAATTTTTAAAATTACAAGAAATTTTAACGTTTTCATCCATGGTTGTACTAATAATTATTTTTTAGTATAGTTACACTTAGTCATAATTTCTGTTCTTTCATTCAGTAGTACATTTTTGTTTGGGAATAGCATAATCGCTAACTTTTCTTCCTGTCACAGTCTAGTTATCTTGACACCGTTGTAAGGCTTGGCTGTTTTTACTATACTTCACATTATGTCTGTGTCTTTTCTTTATTTTAATTTCAATTTACACACGCGGCTAGCCATTTTTGTACATTTTTTTAAGTTTTCTATTTTGAATGTATACTTGTGATTGAACCACCTGGTCTTAAAGGTGTCTTTGATTGATCCCAAATATATTTTATTTTGATCATTTAAGTCATGTACTTTTGCCTTGTAAATGACTTCTTTTGTATTACAAAGTCCTTGAAGTAGGCATTTATTGTTGTCCCTGCAGCTGCATTCTTTATTAGTGAAAACTAAAAAAAAATGAACAAAATACTTAGTGCATTCCAAAATACAGAGGCCTAAACCTTGCCTGCTGATGTTTACGTCTTTGGTCGCTTTGAACGGCTTTCATCTGCTGTTGTCCACTCAGCTGACTGCCGATTTGACTCCGAAGTGAAGTGGTGGATCTACGTTTCATTTATTGTCACATATTTACGCAAAAACTCCTTGTTACGTTGAAACAGTTGCAAACAACGCTCTGAATAATCGACGCATTGTTGTTTTTGATCGACTGTGAGCAAACACAGCACCCACTTTGAACACAGCTTTCTCATTGCAAATGTTGATGCAAAATGGTGAATATACTGCCTTCTGATATATACAACTCCTCTGCTATCTTACGCAACTTCAGTTTACGATCGGCCAAAAAGAGTTTGTGAATTTGTTTGGTGTTTTCCGGGACAACTGCTGATTTTGGGCGACCTGAGCGTTCAGCATCATTTGTGTCTGTGCGACAGCGTTTAAAGTCAGCATACCACCATTTAACACTTGTCCTTGTTTCCGACGGAGCAGAGTTCGAACAACACTTATCAAGCCATTGCTTTGCTTGAACAGTATTTTTTATCATCAGAGATAATGCTTTATCCACAGACTAAATTCAGATTTTTCCATTATTTGAAAATTTTCAACAGTAGCTTCACTTAAATAACTGAAATTTGTAAACTGATAATCCGATTAGGCCCAAATTTTGTCACGCTCCATTTGAAGGTTAGGACTTCATAAAAATCATATGGATTCTTTATTAGTAACGACATCTATATGTCAGGCCAGGGACATATTGAGTGAATTGTTATATATATATATATATATATATATATATATATATATATATATATATATATATATATACAGTACACTAAATGTAAGATTGAGCCAACACCGATCGCGGTTTCACACAACGGATCGTCGTTTTTATTCTACTTTCGTATAGAGCACTTTACTGTGAAGGTTTCGTCTTGGGTCTTTTTTTTCTTTCAAACAAGCACTTCACGCATTGTTCTTGTGCTTGGTTTGTTTCTTTTTTCTTTTTCTTTTTTCTTCCTCTTTATTTAACCTTCGAGGTAGTCCTCGTTGAGTTATTGACGATTTAAGTTACTGATAGGTTATCATTGGTTTTTCGGACATTTAGTCTATAATAATTAGTGCTGCTTTATTGTAATTAAGTATATATATATATATATATATATATATATATATATATATATATATATATATATATTAACATGCCCTGTGGACATAGAAGAATCCAAAGGAGTATCCTTTACATATAATGGTAGGATAACTCTCTACGATAGCTCTAAACATGTATGCATATAAATACATATAGAGCAAATATAAGAAAAATTAAGACAGACGCGTTATTTCATGGTAATTCGGAAGTATGGGCCTATTTCAGGCGAGCCATCTTCAGCTTCCGTCTTTATTCAACGAAGGATTCTACATGAATGGGATTCACAAAAACCTAAACCGGCGAATAAAAAAAAATAAAAAACAAAATAAAAACATACAAGATGATAAGAATATAACAGTCGCTCCTCTAAAAAAGAAAATAAGAACAATCCATCCGTTTGTCGAACCCACAGAGATTCCTACATAATCATATGCAAAAGTCGCATAGAACCCACATCAGATAACACGTCAAGACGCTAACTCATCACCCCTAACCAAAGTTGATCGGTCAGTGTCGAAGAAAGTTGGAGGGAAGCGGGTGGGTCAGACGAGAAAGAGGGAGTGATAGAGAAAAGAGAAGAAAGGAAAGAAAGGAGAGAGGGAGAAATAGAGCGGAAGATGGCTCGCCTGAAATAGGCCTATACTTCCGAATTACCATGAAATAACGCGTCTGTCTTAATTTTTCTTATATATATATATATATATATATATATATATATATGTGTGTGTGTGTGTGTGTGTGTGTGTGTGTGTGTGTGTGTGTGTGTGTGTGTGTGTTCTGCAGCACTCTCACTGGCCTATGTTTTGCAATGCTCTATTTAAATAAAGATTAGTAGCATTCGAGGTGAAATATTCAAGTGTCATTAGAGTAATATTCGGACTGATTACTTCGGGGACTATTGCGATCTGTATCCCTCCTCTCTGTTTTGTAAGTTCTATCTTGCTTGTTATTGTAACTATTGTCCTGTTCTGTTGATATCCGTTTAGCACCGGATATTGTGCTGAATAATACGGAAGCACACTTTCTCTGTATATCGGCAATGGGACATATATATCAATGTCGAAACAAAATGTACAATTTTGTAGTAGTTGGTACATGTTGGAACGTAATTTTGTAGTAATTTGCACATGTTGTAACGTAATAATTAATAATAAATATTCATTGCTCTATTTTTATATTGAGCACTGTTTTAAAATAAAATTTTGAACATTGTAATTATTTTCTTCGTTCTTATTTATTTAGTAGATAGATAGATAGATAGATAGATAGATAGATAGATAGATAGATATGAACAGATTGAGATAGATAGATAGATAGATAGATAGATAGATAGATAGATAGATAGATATGAACAGATTGAGATAGATAGATAGATAGATAGATAGATAGATAGATAGATAGATAGATATGAACAGATTGAGATAGATAGATAGATAGATAGATAGATAGATAGATAGATAGATAGATAGATATGAAAGATTGAGATAGATAGATAGATAGATAGATAGATAGATAGATAGATAGATAGATAGATAGATAGATAGATAGATAGATATGAACAGATTGAGATAGATAGATAGATAGATAGATAGATAGATAGATAGATAGATAGATAGATAGATATGAACAGATTGAGATAGATAAGTCGTGGAAGCCCTTTCTGTAATCTCTCTCTCTCTCTCTCTCTCTCTCTCTCTCTCTCTCTCTCTCTCTCTCTCTCTCTAATAGCTTAATTAGGTCGTATTTAAAAACACATGGAGATCTACCACACCCAATCCGCAATATAGTCGTTGCTAATACAAATCTAATAACCTCATCCACCCCAAAAAAACTAAAAATAATGTAAAAAAGAAAAGGCCAACACTCAGTAATGTCAGCTATGAACACGGACACAGTGTGCTGGCCGTGTTTGGAAAACAAAACATGTCTGTAACTCTAGCTGCATAAATAAAAAAATGACCCATACCTTCAGTCAAAAGTAAAAATAAAATTATCCTTGAAAATTAGTAAAAAC
Source organism: Ascarosepion bandense (assembly GCA_037127315.1). Classification (NCBI taxonomy): domain Eukaryota; kingdom Metazoa; phylum Mollusca; class Cephalopoda; order Sepiida; family Sepiidae; genus Ascarosepion; species Ascarosepion bandense. The sequence goes on from JBBBDQ010028554.1 coordinate 290,883, forward strand.
AATGACATCATTTTAGTATTAATATACCTTTTCGGCTGCGAATCTTTACATCAGCAGTTATTTGTGGAAGTGTTATGCCTTCCAGCTTCGATTTATTGATATCTTTTCGTTCTTTTGATTAATATTATGAACCACTGCTGTGTAGAAACGTCTCCCAAGATGATGCTTCCCTGATCACTACATTCTTAACCTGTTCAAGCCTCGGGTTAACCATAACTTCCCCACATATCCCCATAAACCGTACCCTTTTTATTGCATCTCTACCTCGAGTTGTTCATGGGCCTTCTAGAGTATGAACAATAGCATCATTGTAAAAATAAAATATCTTTTTTTTCATTTTATCGGTGATTTTCTCGAGTTCATTCAATGCACTCTTGAATTATTGAACAAAAGATTTTTATCCACCTATTTTTATATCATCGAACGGCTTTGATTTTTGGGTTTTTTTCTTTATTGTTCCTGTATTTTATTTTATTTTATTTTTGTCAGTTTTGCTCCCTGTAATTACTATTTTTTCTTCTTCCATATTCCGTTTGCTAATTACCTCCCTTGAATTATCTCCCATATATCAACTAACACTTACGATTTGAGTTATCTCCCCTTGAATCTATTTTCCATGACATCTTAGAAAATCTGGGTGATAATTTCTCTCATAACTTCTTAGAAATAAATAGGGAATGGTTCTCTGTTTCTTTCTCATCGGCTTTGAATTCAAAGTTGTCTTACTCCCAGGAGAGGGTAGTCTACTTTTCTATTTTACTCCCATAGCGAGACGAGACAGATCTATGCTTTTTCTCCATGCTTTGTCGTCGTTATCACCACTCATTGCCGAGTATTGGAGTACTCATCAACATTTTCTTTTGTGTGAAATGAATCCTATATTGGATCTGAAGAGACCTACGTAGCCACTGCATGGTAGAGTAGGGGGATTCAGACTTTGTAGACCTCCTGATTTTGTGGGAATCTATTCGTCTCTTCTGTTTGTCTTCTGGTATTTTCGAAGGATGTTGTTTCGTTTTGTTTTATTCTGTCTTTTTAGGACTGATTCCTCCAATTGGTTTTTTAAACGTGAGAAGAAAAAAGACTTTGAGCATAAAAGCCATTGCTGAGAATTGTTTAAGTACTTCATGAGTCGTCACTCCCTGGCACACACACTTCAACTATCACCTTCAGCTGCTGCAAACTAGAATTTGACAAACAGGCTGTGAACCCGCTTGCATTGAGGTGCGTACTTATTGACCGCCTACCCACCGGGCGTTAGATCGTTCTTAGTCTAGTCTAGGTACCTCATTCAACGAATAAAGAGCAAAGCATAATGTTAAAAGGGCTCAAACTTAATAAAAACAAAGTTTTATTGTCAAAATGTTTATATAATTATTAAGAGGAAAGATCAACGTATTTTTCATTATTTTTTTTTTAAATTAACTGCTTTCTAACACGTTCGAAATTTTTATTTAAATCTTGTTTTTCTTTCGTCAGCATGTGGCCCGATTTTAACAAGAGATTATTGCGGCAAACGTAATATTACACAACTCACTATTTTGCCGGTGAAAACACATTAATTACAAAATTCTTGCAAAAATCAAATAAAAGTCGCGTTTTGATTAAACGTTTAGGATATATTCACTAATGACTAAAATCATTTTTGAAATTATTTTCATAAAATCTTGGTAAAAATATATATATATGTTTTTACATATGTTACCACTACCCTCCAATTAATTTCCTAAAATGTCTAAAAATTAAGGAGAGGTCGGGAATTTTTTTATTAATAAAATACAGAATTCATTGAAGCATATTAATTTTTTTATTCTAAAATTACCCCCTTTTTTAGAAAATCTGCTCCGAATTGTGAAAAAAAATGCAATAAAATTATGCTATTTTCTTAATGTAAATAAATTTCTATATTTTATATTAAAATTATTAAAGTCTGAAAAGAACCTTTTTTTCGATAAATAATGAATTTTTACAAGAATTGTTTTAATTTATAAAGTTTAAAAATCTGGTAACAAATTGGTTACCCGCTGAAAAAAGAAAAACAAAGGATTAAAAAAAAATTTAAATACTTTAATCTACCTTCTTAATAATATTTTGATGAAAAAAGTTGGTTTTTATTAAGTTTGAGGACGTTTTTCTTCATACTATATGTTTTTACTTTTTTTTTTTTCAGCGCTTTAGTGAAGGTATCTATATTTAAGCCGTGAAAACTTAGAGATGAAGCCATTATTTAACATACAATAAAATCAATGTCAATTTAATAAGCATTTAAGCATTTCCCTACCACTTCAGACACAGCACATAAAAATGAAGAATCTTATATTTTCCTTGCGTCAGCTGAAACTTTATACTGACGCCTTCTATTTGCCATATAAGGAGACCGTATTTTCCCAATTCGTATCTTCTCCGTTTCAGATTAAAAGTTTCGCTTCTATATTTATAAGTTATAATTATAGTTTGTACATGTGGGAAAAAAGGAGTCGGTTTGAAGATATAGACTTACCTCAGTTAACCCTTCTTTAATCTATTTTATTTTAAGCTATTTATTAATTTTAGTTTTTGTTTCCCTGGTTATTTCCCTTGAGACATGTTTATCTCCCTTGTTATTTCTCGAAAGAAGTTTTTCCACCGTTTCATTTTGTCGCAAATATTTCGTTTTATGAATAATTAATTAATTTTTATTTATTAATTCCACAAATTTAATTAATTAAACGTTATTCTTGGTAGATGCCCAAATTTCTAAAAATTCAGACAAGTAGACGAAAATAAATATCCTCTTTAATAAATACACGGAGTGTCAACTCAAATATGGTTATCTACTAGAAAGTAATAAATTAATGTTTAATATAGGAGTCACGATGTTATGTTTTCTTTTTTTTTTTTTTTACGAACATTTACTATTCATACAAAGCATCTATAATTCGTTAAATTTCGTTTTAAAGCTAAAAATTCTCTCAAAAAATGTATGGGTGTTGATGTAACCGAAATATTTTGTAGAATAATGAAATTCTTGATAAATAGATGAAACAGTTCTACAAATTTAACAAATTCATTTATAATTTAAAATGCTTTCAGACATTGGTATGGTTACATATATCAAAATGGATCATGAATTTATCAATTTATTTGACGATCCAAAAATCAATTTATTTTTTGTCAATATCTGTGAATGCTGGTAAAGTTCCCTTCCTTTATGTATATAATTTTAATACACAGTTTATGCTGATTGGGTGCATGTGTATGTATCAGCAGTAATAGTAATAGCAATAACAACAAACAAGTAATAAATTTGGTAAAACGTGTAGATATTTCAAACAATGTTAACAGTAATTTGAAAAAGAATAAAATATAAGATTTCTATATATACTATAGTGAATACGAAATTAAAAGTAACTCTCTTCTCTTCACTGTTTGCAAAATCGCGATCAAATGTGAAATCTAATTTTGACAAATAGGAAAAAGGATTAACTCCATACTGAAGAAAAAAGACGAAACCAAATTTCGCGATCCAGTGAGAATTATTTTCTGACCAATGAAAAACAAGTGATGTACAAAACTGAGAGAAATTCACGAGTTAGTGTGAAAAGGTTCTTTGATATAAAGAGAGAAAGTTGAATCAGTAGGATGGGAGCAGAGATCAAATAAGACACCGTCACAATGTAAGGGGAAAAATTCAAGCTGCTGAACCGGACATGTCTCATCGATATATATTCGTTCTTCCTTTCCTTCTGATTTTCCTTGTCTCTTTTTCTTCGTCTTCACCATTCTCACCGTCAACAAAGAAGAAAAAGACAACGATGACAATAATAAGACACTTCAGCTGACTCTAAAAATGAACGTCAATTGTCCTTTATTGCTTTTTCTTCCTCTTTATTTACTCACCGACCGCTAAAAAAAAGATACGAAGATTTTACTGCTACGGCATGGATTCATTACTCTATACTAATATTTCTCTCAGAACATTTCAACAGTTAATAATTTCACTTCCTATAAATTGATGTTATCCCGTTCGGTAAATAAATTTCCACTTAAACATACAAACGAAACATTTATTCTTTCCTAACTTCTGATGATAACTCAACTTGTGGGGCGTTCGGTTATGTTTGGCACAAGGTCAATTTAATAAACATAATCGAGCTCTATATAATGGCACTGAGAGTTGAAGAAAATATTGAAAAAGAAGTAATAAGAAAAGTTTCGAAATGTATGACTGAAGATTGGGTTATACTGAAAATAAATTTGTTCTTTTCTTTTTTTATAATGTATATAATCATTTCACCCCAAGCAAGACAGTACTGCCAGTGGTATGCAGGGGGCTGCATGAGAGGACAATGAGAAGAAAGAGGATCAAGATAAAAGGGGTTTGGGAAGAAAGGACAAGAGAAATTTGGGAATATTGGTGCGCAGGACGTTACATGAGATTAGAGCTGAAGTGGGGAGCTCGAACATGTTTAACCGAACTTTTTATAATTTAAAATTATCGGGTTAAAAAATATAAATTGTTTCGTTTTTATAAATAAATAGAAATTTATTTATACAACATTAATAACATCAATTTGGAAGAAGTGAACTTATTAACTGTGTAAATGTTCAAAAAGAAGGTGTAGTAAGGAGTTTAAAAAATTAAAAGTTAATTTGGTTTAGCAATATTTGATTTGTACAGAAAAATGAATGTGCGTTGTGGTGCACTGGATATCGACTCGGAACGACAGATCGGGATGTCGAGTTCGAATTCCAGTTGATATACCTTGCATTCACTTACGCACGAATACCCTTGGGAAAGGTATTAATCCATCTCTTCCCTTCAGTTATAGGTTAAATAATAAGACAGATTGGGTTCTATTGCCTTGGCTGGCAACCAATCTACCGCAGAAAGCGATGGCAACCTACTGCGGGATAATCTTCTGCCCAGTCTTTCGAGACATGGTCGCCCAAAGCGTGTATCACGTATGGCACTTAACTGACAGAAAAAAAGTAAATTCATGTTTTTGCTGAGTGTATCAACAAAAAAGTAATATTTTGTTTCTCTCTTTCTGTTGTGAATGGCGATTAGATAAAGAGGAAAAAGTCGAGATAAAGAAAGCAACCCGATAGAGAAGGTGAGAGGATGCAAACGTAAGACGCTGGGACCGACCTGATTATTTTCTTGCTACATTGTGTTCAGCACGGACGGTCAGGTGATTCCTCGTTCAATCGGGAAACGTGTACAAACAGCCAACTTGGATCACGTGGTCAGCTCTCAACGCAAACTCATTTTTGGGCGGGAAGAAACACGAGACCAGTCATTGAAAGTTCAATTTGTTGTTTTTCTGCTCTTCTTTCATTGTTTAATAAATATTTTCACACTCGTAAAATTTTGTTGCTCTTTTTCTCAGCACGGAGGCAGTCTTTTTTTTATTGGTCAAAAAATAGATTTTTATATTGGCTCGCGAATTTGCAAACAGTGAAAAAAGTATTATTTCGTACTCAACACAAACCGAGAAGGAAGAAGAATACAGGTGGCGGGGAAAGAATAAGAGAAATATGGGAATCAAGAAGATAAAAGATGTCAATTGACGTTGCACTTAAATTTTTGGAGTCTGTAGTTATCGGGAAAGCAAGTATACGGAAGGGAGTTCCACAGGTGGGAAGTGCGGGAAAATAAACTGATGAGTAGAAGTGGCGATTACATTTGACTTGTGGCTGTAAAAGAGCGGAACCTAGTTGTCAATCTAGTAGCCCTAGTAAATTCATATAGTGGGGACACCAGGGAGATAAGCTGTATAGCCGGGTCACCAGGGGGATAAGCCGTGTAGCCAGGTCACCAAGGAGATAAGCTCATCAGAGCTTATCTCCCTGGTTGGTATATTTGTAGAAAAGAAAAAGAGCAGCCACATCTCACCGGTGTGAAAGTGACTGAAGTCGAGCTACCAAATTGGGATCGATTACATTACAGATCATCCTTTGAATTTTGTCGAGAACCCCGAGACGAATAGCAGGAATGCTCGACCAGATATGGCAACAGAATTTAATGCCCAGACGAATGGTAGATTTGTATATGTGAAAAAAATTCTTGACCCGACACAGTAACCCGACCTTCCTAGCAGTAGCTGTTAATTCGGTGTAGTCGTTCCACATGAGGCCAGCTACGAGAGTGAGATCGAGGATCTATCAAAATTTATCGATAAACTGTATCTAAAAATTAAGAAGAAATACTTCTAACTTATCTTAGGTTAAAAATATTTTTATTCAACAATTCAAGCAGGACAAACTAAGAATTTGCAATGATTTGACCCAGCGGTATTTTTCTACAAATGTCAGAACAAAAATAGAGTCCTTTCTCGAGAGTTTTGATTGGACAATAAAAACAGAAATTTGACAATTCAAATTATGATGTCACTGAAGCCTCTTTTAGCACAAAAAATGACAAGTTCATTTCTGTAGGAAAAAATACAGATGTTTTACATGGGATAGATATTTATTTATAAAACGGATATGGTATTTTTATTGGAACAAAAAAAAGATCAGAACAAGTCATTTACGACACGTAGTACCCAAAGTTTTGGAGAAAAGTGGGGCAGTACGTAATTTCACTGGTCCGCTCATATAAAATAGGAAAACTTTAGAGAGGAAGATCAGTTTTGTAGATTCATATGCATTAAACATTCATCAAGCAACAGTATTTGTTATTGATTGATTCATTCATTTTTACGTCTTATCAACCCTTTTCAGGTTTTTTAAAACCAGAAATATTTTTACACTGTAAGATTATTTATTTATTTTTGGAGAGGGGAGACAATAATGACATACTGATATGTCTTACTAATTAACCCATAGCTGAGGAGAGAAGGAGGATTCATACTTTTCCTAAGGGTTTTTATGCGTATGTGAATATAAGGAAACCCAACAGGAACTCAGCTCTCCGATTTACAATTTCAAGCTATCATCCATTGCACCATTCACGCATTCAAGCTTACAATCCCTAGTATTCTAAAACGACGACGCTTATTTAGAATCGAAAAACATGGATATCTGTCATTTTAGGAGCAGGTACAGTTTATATAATAAATGTGATGTCCTGACTTCGTGAAGAATTATCTTTATTTTACCTTTATTTACCATCTTACCATTTGTTTTCATTTTATTATATTATTAAGTAGTAATTAGTGGGGGATCAGTTTATTACTTCATGACAATAGAAAACCGATCACCCACTTTATGCCCAGTGGAAGCCTTAACCCTCTAGGGCCATTCGTATCATATTTGATACAGTATTTCCCTATAAGGAAACATTTGGTATTTCCCTATAAGGAAACATTTGGTATTCATTGACTGAGCAGTCAGTACTGCTTTCATTTGAAATTTATAAAATATTTCTCTTAAAAAATTTTTCAGGAAAATATTTCTTTCAAGGCTTGTTTTCATTTTATTATATTATTAAGTAGTAATTAGTGGGGGATCAGTTTATTACTTCATGACAATAGAAAACCGATCACCCACTTTATGCCCAGTGGAAGCCTTAACCCTCTAGGGCCATTCGTATCATATTTGATACAGTATTTCCCTATAAGGAAACATTTGGTATTTCCCTATAAGGAAACATTTGGTATTCATTGACTGAGCAGTCAGTACTGCTTTCATTTGAAATTTATAAAATATTTCTCTTAAAAAATTTTTCAGGAAAATATTTCTTTCAGGGCTTGTTTTCATTTTATTACATTATTAACTAGTAATTAGTGGGGGATCAGTTTATTACTTCATGACAATAGAAAACCGATCACCCACTTTATGCCCAGTGGAAGCCTTAACCCTCTAGGGCCATTCGTATCATATTTGATACAGTATTTCCCTATAAGGAAACATTTGGTATTTCCCTATAAGGAAACATTTGGTATTCATTGACTGAGCAGTCAGTACTGCTTTCATTTGAAATTTATAAAATATTTCTCTTAAAAAATTTTTCAGGAAAATATTTCTTTCAGGGCTTGTTTTCATTTTATTACATTATTAAGTAGTAATTAGTGGGGGATCAGTTTATTACTTCATGACAATAGAAAACCGATCACCCACTTTATGCCCAGTGGAAGCCTTAACCCTCTAGGGCCATTCGTATCATATTTGATACAGTATTTCCCTATAAGGAAACATTTGGTATTTCCCTATAAGGAAACATTTGGTATTCATTGACTGAGCAGTCAGTACTGCTTTCATTTGAAATTTATAAAATATTTCTCTTAAAAAATTTTTCAGGAAAATATTTCTTTCAAGGCTTGTTTTCATTTTATTATATTATTAAGTAGTAATTAGTGGGGGATCAGTTTATTACTTCATGACAATAGAAAACCGATCACCCACTTTATGCCCAGTGGAAGCCTTAACCCTCTAGGGCCATTCGTATCATATTTGATACAGTATTTCCCTATAAGGAAACATTTGGTATTTCCCTATAAGGAAACATTTGGTATTCATTGACTGAGCAGTCAGTACTGCTTTCATTTGAAATTTATAAAATATTTCTCTTAAAAAATTTTTCAGGAAAATATTTCTTTCAAGGCTTGTTTTCATACTGTATCAAATATGATACGAATGGCCCTAGAGGGTTATTTACAAATGTCAAATTTAAAATTGTGATTAGGTCATTGACAACTGCAAATTACTGAAAAGGTCAATATCATTAGAATACACTTATCAATGACACAAGCACAGTTAAACATTTGTGAATATAATAACACTCAGGGACCAATCTAATATTGCGTTATATTATGAACAGGACACTCCTCATTTCTAAAATGATTAAAAAAAAAACAATATTTATTGGTTCTGAAAAATGTTGTGAGTAAAGATTAATAAATGTTAACCAAAAATAATTTTTTTAACCAAAATGTCCTTATTTCTTTTTTGTTACGCATATTACCAGTCACGTTAATAAAAATAAATATAACATGATAGTCAAATATTTTCGGTTTAGTCCGAATTGTTATTGGTGACAATACTACTGTAATATAACAATCCCGCCCCACCCGAGGAAAGGCTGATGCAAGCGGGGGTGTTTTCCGGTCGTTGAAAGGAACGGATGTTTGTTTGACCTTATTTCCAGCAGTAGCGGAAATGGCTACAAGAGGCAGACAGAACAGGTGTCTCTGAGAATTACGTGGGCGAGGCAAAATCCGGAAGTACCGGTTTGGAGATTATAAAAGACCTCGGCGCACGGATTTCAGACGCAGAGAGGCAGAGAGACAGAGGCAGACGAGAGAGCCAGACCAGACCAGAGGAGCAACAGACGACCCCCCCCCCCCCGTCAACCCTTAGAAGCGCGCTCTCACTCTCTGTTCACTAGGCTACACGGTACATCGTCATCAATAAAAATATAACTCATATTTTTATATATATGCGTGTTTGTTGTCTGTCGATATATAACACTACTTCAGTTTAGCCAAAAATAAATATTTTTGGTTCTGACAAATGTGGTGAGTAAAAATTAATGTATTGTTAACCTACAGAGAATTTTCTCAACCAAAATGTCCTTCTCTTTTACGTATGAACGTTAATAAAGAAATAAATAAATAAAAACTGCTAAGAAAGTTGAGCCGCTGTGCCGAGTCAGGAAGATTTTCTTGTCAAAATCCATCTTGCACATTTATAAAATCTATCATTTTGTGCATTGAATACTATAGCCATATCTGATCAAGTTGCCCTGCTATTCATCTTAGGGTTCTCGACAAAATTCAGAGGAGGAACTGCAATGTAATCTATCAAGATTTAGCAGTTCAACTTCAGTCACTTTCTCACCGACGGGATGTGGCTTCCTTCTCATTTTTACGGGTTCTGTTCTGATGAGCTTCATTCCCTGGTGCCCCGCCCTCATTAGTTTATTCGTGCAATTAGATTGGCAACTAAGTTCCACCCTTTTACAGTCAATTTTAACCTCCACTTCTACTCTAATAGCTTCTTTTCTCACACTTCTCGCCTTCGGAACTTCCTTCCGCATGCTTGCTTCCCTGATAGCCAGAATTCCCAGAGGTTTAAATGCAACGTCAATTAGCATTTTCTATCTTCTTTACTCCCATCTCTCTTACCCTTTCTTCGACATCCCCTGTACCGTTTTCTTTCTCTCTTCGCTACCCTCTCCCTCTTTAAGCCCCGTCGCACCAGTGGCAGTACTGCCTTGCTTGAGGTGAAACGATTATAATAAAAATAAATAGCAAATATTTTTGTTCAGTTCGAATTTTTATTACCTTTGTCACATGGACTTACTGTTGAACTAGCTAGATGCAACCGTAAGTTCTTTGCTAAGTTTATGTTTCTCAAGCGTCTTACATGTGAAACTCATTTCAGGCTCCATGCTTTCCACTTAAATTTAATCTGAAAGAATTTAATTGCAATGCCAATCGCTCTCTGTTGTCCTCCCGATTACTGTTCCTCTGTTTCCGCTCCTTAGCAATGTTCTGGTTTCTAACTCTTCCCCGCCCAGTAACCCCTTGCCTCTGTGGCTTTATTGCCTTGCTTGGTGGTGATACCAATTTTAAAAATAAAAATAAAAATGTTACCAAACTGATAAAATAAATATCAGCAATATTATTGGTCCTGGTCTGGCGTATCGGTTTCGATCCCTTTCCTGTCACTGTAAGGTTGCCTCCATGCTGTCTTTTTTCATGAATGCTTTCATAGTAATTATTTGGATGAGCTCTACACTATGTTAGACCTTTTGAATTTAAGCTCAGATGGACGTTGTGGTGCAGTGGATATCGACTCGGAACAACGAATCGGGGAGCTGAGTTCGAATTCCTTGCATGCACTTACTCACAAATACCCTTGGGAAAGGTATTAATCCGTCTCTTCCCTTCAGTTATGGGTTAAATAATAGGACAGATTGGATTCTATAGCCTTGGCTAGCAACCTGTCTACCGCAGAAAGCAATGGTTACCCTTTGTGGGATAATCTTCTGCCCAGTCAGTCATGTCTCTTCCGAGACCTGATCGCCCAAAGCGTGTATCATGTATGGCACTTAACTGAGATAGACTGGAATCGAAATCTCAATTTACAGTTGAATTGGCTTGGTGTAACCATAATTTCTATAGTAATCCCTTGGGTCTTTGTGGTTTTATTGATTTCCATCGGGTGAACTCGATTAAAGAAAAAAACAGAATGAATATTCTTCTTTGACTGGTCAGATATCAGTTTACATTGAAGAAACAATGCAGTTATTACTAAAATGAGATAAAATTATTGCATGCAAGATTCTTAATATATATATATATATATATATATATATACTTTCAGGACGCTGGCAATCATGTCTCTCCGCAATTTCCTGTCCTTTGTAGTTCTTAATAATTTTGTTTTTTGTTGTTATCTCTCCTAAACCCTGTTCTACAATCCAATCCACAAGCTCGACCCTGCACTGATTTCTTATGCCCCTCTTACCATTAATCTGTCCTGTGAGTATCAAATTTCTCAAGCCTTTCCTTGTTATGTGCCCTAGAAATCTATTTAGATCAATATATATCTTCGAGACTACCAATTCGAGACTACGAAATTGGTTTTCAGTATTTGCTCAACTGAACAATACAGATTCAGTTTAGTCAAGAAAATAAGTATAAAAACAAAAAAATCGTTACATAAAAAGTATATTTTTATTAATTCAAATTTAACAATATCCGCATACAAATAAAATCGAAAATATGTATTTCCAATTAAAAACAAAATTACATAAATATATATATATATATATATATATATATGTGTGTGTGTGTGTGTGTGTGTGTGTGTGTGTGTGTGTGTGTGTGTGTGTGATCTCATATTACCAAAATCACTTTCAAAAATCTGAAGAATGTTCAGATTTTTTTTTCTACAAGGGAAATGAATTATTTTTTCATTCGAAGAAGAATGTGCTTTTGAGGAAAAAAATGGTTTCTGACAGTGGCAGTACAAAGTCTACATTATCACACTAGCGTAGAGTTAAAAAGATTAATATACTTGAGGCTCTAAATAATTTTCAAAACCAACAAATTGCTTTCTGCTTCCTTAAACTGGGTAGAAATTATAACTCGGTTTTTGAAATTGTTGGTTTTTGTTTCACTTTCTTACAAGAACGATATTCTGGTTCTAATATTTTACATAAAAATAATGACAGGTGGCAGGAACCCGCTAACATAATCCATGTTGTTAAAAATCCACAAGCTCTTTACCATGCACTGGTTTCTTATGCCCCTCTTACCATTAATCTGTCCTGTGAGTATCAAATTTCTCAAGCCTTTCCTTTTTATGTGCCCTAGAAATCTGAACTGACTGTCTGATGTTAAGCATAAGTGTCATTCTTTTGTTTCCATCTTTTGTTTCTAAATACTTTAAGGAATATCTATTTGTTTCAATCTGTTTATATTTACCTTCCAATTTCGTCCTTAAATTTATTTTTTTTCTCAATGTTTTTCCTTTCAGTCTGTTAATGAGGAAATATCTATCTAGATCAATATATATCTTCGAGACTACCAAATAGTTTTCAGTAGTTGCTCAATTGAACAATACAGCTTCAGTTTAGCCAAAAAAATAAATATAAAAATTAAAACGTTACATTAATAATATTTTTTATTAATTTGAATTTAACAATATCCGCATAAAATTAAAAATATATGTATTTCCAAACAAAAAAAAATGTAAATTTTTGTGTGATCTCATATTACCAAAATCACTTTTAAAAATATTCAGATTTTTTTTTTTTATCGACAAGGGAAATGAATTATTTTTTCATTCGAAGAAGAATGTGCTTTTGGGGGAAAAATGGCAGTTCAAATTCTACATTATTACACTAGCGTAGAATGAAAAAGATTAATATACTTGAGGCTCTAGACTATTTTCAAAACCAACCAATTCCTTCCTGCTTCCTTGAATTGGCGAGAAAGTATAAATCGGCTTTTTGAATTTGTTGGTTTTTGTTTTACTTTCACTTTCTTACAAGAACGTTATTCTGGTTCTAATATTTTACATAATTTAATAGTCAATTTTATTATCAACATTGTTGTGATCATAATATATATATATATATATATATATATATATATATATATATATATACTGTAACAGATTGCACAAATAACATTTGGGATTATCTTAGTTTTAAGATAAGTCATCTTCTGAATTTTAATTTCTAGATTTTAACATTTACTTAGTTGGCCGAAAAGTTACTGTAGAGAGTATTTTTAAGCGCCCAACTGCTAAATCCCCAAGTAAAACAATTACTGTAGGAGAATGATATATGCACATTTGAGATGTTTTGTTTGGATGGAGAGAGTTTTGTGGATGGTATGCGCAGTTCCGTACAAGGTAATATTTCCTAACAATATGCGTCCATGGCTTTGACTTACACGTTTCAGTATTTTTATTTACCACACTGACTGACTCTCCCCACATACACAAACACAATATCGGAGTTTAAATTTTTCACATTTTTGTTACTTCCGTTTGCGGATCATAATTTGACAGTTTTTTATTTTATTTTTTTAAAGAAACATTGTAATCCTGGGAACAAGTCATTTCATGGCTTCTGCTCGGACGAGCTTAAGTCACTGATGCCTCCTCAACAGGTGTTCATATATACAAGTCAACCATCCGTCCGTACATGGAGTACTGCTGCCATTTATGGTCAGGTGCCCCTGCCGTTCTCCTCAGTGTTCTTGACAAGCTCCAAAGGAGAGTCTGTAATGTGATAGGTACTGACCTGGCGACTCGACTGCAGCCACTTCCCCATCGTCGCAATGTGCCCTCCCTTTGTCTGTTCTATAAATACTTTCATGGCTTCTGCTCGGACGAGCTTAAGTCACTGATGCCTCCTCAACAGGTGTTTACTCGTTCATCCAGACTGGCAACTGGGTCCCACCCATTCACAGTCAGGTTAGCCAAATGCAGACGACAATTCTACTCCTGCAGCTTCTTCTCTCGCACTTCCCGCCTGTGGAATTCGCTCCCGTATTCTTGCTTTCCTGACGGCTACAACCTCCAGAAATTTAAATGCAAAGTCAATACTCATCTACTAACCACTGGACTCTAGCTCTCTCCCCACCCCTGTATAACATTCCCTTTCTCTCCACCTATGTATCTGTCATCGCACCTGCTTTCTATTGTTCCTTTCTAACTAGTTTGTACTCCTCACTCTTTTCTAATTAATCTTTTTACATTTATGTAACCCCCTGCACATCAGTGGCGTTTCCGCCTTGCTCGGGGTGAAATGAATAAAAAAAAAAATATCAATTATATGGCAAGTTCCTTTTTTATACGATTATTTCTAATATTATTACTACTACTACTAGTAGTTTCTATTTTTTCTGTTATTTTGTCTATTATAAGCATCGTATTTTCTCCTATATTGATTGATCGACATCTTTCTTACGATTTTATTAGTAATATTGTTTGTTTTATACTAACACGTTATTTTATTATGACCATCATCACGTTCACTTTATCTTTCATCATCGTCATCATTATAATCATTATTGTTAGGATGTAAGCCTAACTTTAACCACTGTCCTAATTTTCTTCCTTCTTAATTTTTTAAAAGATTCTTAAAGCTCATCCGACATATGAGACCACAGCTTCTTAAAGAAATATTATTTCAATACAATGTATTTTTCTTATTACAACGTACATGAAGAACAATTACTATTGTAACTCAGTAAATGTTTAATAATAAGATATCATACGAGACTCAGTTTATGGAATCGGTGTTGTAGTTGTGGTAGTCTTTCCATATGTCAGAGTTGATGTTTCTGGGGTTCCTGGGGTACCTTGACAAACAGTCATATATTGTGGTTCAGTTTTCTCAACCCAGATCTCCATAGTGCGCCCGTATACAGGACCAGGCCCACGATATTGGGCAATGTAGTGAACACCATTAACATAATTCAAATTTTTCCGATCTAGCTCTTTTTTGAACATGTCTTTGGCCTGCGACATGTCGGTATTTGGGTTGCCATTAAACGTCTTCACGTAAATCTGCATGTTTTCGACCTTTTGCAGCATGACACCTGGCTAAAATAAAATTTTAAAAAATGGCGTTCATTGGTGATCGATATGGAAAGGAAGAAGATATGACAAGACGGAGGTGGAATAGGCAACAATTTAGAATTTAGAAAAAAGTAGAAAAAATAGGTACGTGGAAAATATTAGTGGAAATTATGAGCGTAATTAGTGTCAGACGTTCTACTCATTTATACTCCAGTTAGGAAGGTTGGAAATCCGACGGGTCGAAAGGTTATTGAAAAATGAACAGGAAAACGTATGTAAATCAAAGGAAAAATACTGAAGTTGTCTACTTAGCTTTTGTAGTCACGAGGAAAATTTGAATCGAAAAATTAATGAGGAAACACATGTAAATAAATTCAGCATACAGAGTGGGATGTGCGTTGTTGTGCAGTGGATATCGGCTCGGAAAGAGAAATCGGAGATCAGAGTTCGAATTCCCGATGAACTCATTGCATTCATTTCCACGCAAATACCTATGGGAAAGGTCCTAATCCGCCTCGTCTCCCTGGACTGATTAGGTTCTGTAGCCAAGGAAAAGAGAAAAACTTTTACTTTCCCCAAGGGGATTGAGAGTAAGTGAATGCAAAGAATTCAATTGGAATTCGAACCTTACTCTCCAATTTCCCATTCCGAACAGATATCCATTACACCACAACGCAAATACTCGATAACAAACTACTGTCCACAAAATAATGAACTTTGTCCGAATTCTTGGCTTCAAGCGGAGAGTAACCCAGACGGTAGAATCTCGTCTGGGGAAAGTAGACATTCAATATTGCTATATTGCTCAAATTACCTGTATTAATACCGTGTGCCACATTTTATCTCTAGTGTGGAGGCAGCTAAATAATATATTTAATCTCCCCCACTTAATTAAAATACATGTTTTGGGCGAGATCCACTCCTAATCATTTGACCAAAATCACAATTTGGGTTGGAAGTGCTACTTTTAACACCCCCAAGGAATAACGTTGACGCCCTCTTTCTCGAGTTAGGCGTCTTGACGTGGTGTAATAGTTAGCCAACTTGTCTCGCGAGAACCTATTAGAACTAAATGGTGAGTTCGATCCTTATTGTGTACCCCATACTTTCGGCCTTGTGCCACATCTAAACGGCGCTTAAAAATCAACTCTCTTACCTGAGTTGGGCAGGGCAAGTTGCTTTCGTTCAAGTGAGCTGTGTTGACGTAAAATTGCATTTGGTATTTCTTCTGGCACGGATCAGTATGGGAGGAAACTCGGATGGCTTTTGTCATGACTGGAATCGTTCGAAGCATCTTCCTGGACTGGGTGTTTCTTCCTATGAGAACATTTTAAATGAAAAGCAGGAAAATTTTTACATTATACAAAAATTGTAAGAAATGCTCCAAACAAAGATTCTGGGAAACTGGGAAAATCCACAGCATCACCAAACCAGCCATTATTTTTAGTGAGTTCTTTCCCCGTAAATATGCCACATATGTAACATTGCGCATGATAAAATTCAGCTTTTTAAATCTCAACCTGGCATCACCTATCGTGTGATTAACATTTTCATAATCTCATTCAATGACATAAGGAGCTTTTTTCTTTTCTTATTTTCTTTTTTTTTTTTTTTTTTGCTACACTTACATTCCTACACAATGGGTCTCCTTGCGATTGCTTAAGACCCCCACGTATTCAAGTAGACAGTAAAAGATTTTATTTGGTCTTGATATGACAGACTTCTCTTATAAAAATTGACGGCGTCGACAATAAAAATCGAGATTTGAGATTTTCAAAAAAAAAACACATTCACTGTCTAAAACTAGGGAAAAGGGAAAAAATTGTACACAATAAAAACTTTCGGGGTCAAATCCCACTAGGCTGAAGGGTAAGGAATTCCAGCTATGGGCTTACATACTCGGGTCGCATTCTAGATAATGGACAGTCTGTGAGATTTCAATGAGCTGCTGAAACAGGAGTATAACACGCTGGCTTTTTTAATCAGGATAAAAATTTTAATAATCACTTTTAACAGGTCTCTTTTTTTTTGTTTTGCCCTCAAGTTGATAAAAATAATATTTGCTTCAGCCAAAGTGACGTTTACTACGACAAGCAAGCGTTGTACGTAAGTTCTTAAATGAAAGATATTCTGCTTACCCATAATGTAATGATAATATCTCATGTACTGAATAAAGCGAGCAGAGTCGAAGGAACATTTGGCTCCCGGTGTGGGCACTCCAGTCACAATGTACATGCTGACATTGCGAACAGCAACACCATTTGTTTCCTTAAAGGTCATGTTTGGACAAGAATATGAAGCTGAAATAATAACAAAATGATGAGTGGAAAATGTCATAAAATCATTTCTGGTATTAGGTCTCAGGTTGGGACCCGGAAAGAAATGTGCATACAACAGAAATCCAAGGAAATCAAAAATGGTTCTTTACAAAACACACAGATGGAATAATCAAAGCTAATCACCCAGACATCGTGATCAAAACAAAATGTGCTTTCTTATTGACATGGCAGATCACGCGTATTCTTTGAAGATCTTTTCAAAAATCTATCAAAATACAAGATTCTTAAATAGAAATCTAAATAACGTGGCACATGAGGACATGAATAATTCCAGTTGTAGTGGGAGCACTCGGATTGACCGGAAAAGGATCCGATAGACTCGTTGAAAGAATCCCTGGTAGGCATGCATAAAAAATACAACAAATTGTACTCAAAAGTACACCTAAAACGTTACGAATAGTTTTATCTACGTAAAATGTGAGATATTGACTTTATTTTATATTTTAATACAAAAATGATCAGTTTAAAAACCATATCTGACCGTTGGTCTCTGGTTGGGAACAGGAAAGACATTTGTATACAACAGAAATTAAGTGAATCACGTATCAAATTGGAGATACTTGTGGAATCTACTTAGCAAAGTTTAATTAAAAAAAGCAATTACGACAATTTATATATCTCACATGTAGCGAGTCCAGATAAAAAGCAAATTGCATTAGTACAAAACTTACTTCAGAACGATAACTCGCGTTTGTTTAACACAGAAGCTGGATTGATAAACGATTGAAGATTGAAGCTCGCGTTAGTCCTTGCCGACTGATCAATGAATCGGGAGGTACGTGAGAACACGTCAGAGAACATGTTTGAATACATATCCCGCCAAAAACTTCAACATGCGATCTGATCCACCCCGTCTCTATAAAAAAAGAAGACTTGCGTCTAAATCCTCAGTGAGAATTCGAACGTCATGGAAAATTGTAAAGAGTGATTGGATCGTGGTTCTGATTAGCTAGGTATAAGAAAGTTATTGATTCCCAACCTCGGTTTTATGCCCCCAAAAACACTGGCTTTGTGCCAAAATTCTATTTTATACAATAAATCCCGTGTCACAGAAATCCACATAGCTACGAACTGCTGAATTTTACCCAATCTGTATCTACTTGTCTCTTAACACAGAAGCATCATTGCAACTCACTCAAATATATTCACTCACTCTCACAATTATATTTACTCAAAGAAACAAACATTTAATATTTTCTACGTATGCCTTTGAACTCACAAGCAACCTTTTTCGATAAACTATTGTGTATTTACTTTGTTATTTAACATAAAAGAAAGAATTTCTTACATTAATTCATGGGCTATTCATTTGTAATTACTTTCTTTATTCACTCTCTCAACACAATTTTAACTTCATATTTGGGGTTATATAGGCCGTATTTCACTACATACTTCATATACGGTATTTTTTTAGGTTAAAAGGCGGAAGAAGAAATATATGAAGACAGTATGAGCTGATCGTTTGCAGCGTAAAATGTCCAGTTTACTGCTGTAGCTTTGGTTATTGATGACAAACACGTGAATAAATAATGAACGAAGAAAATTCTGGTATTTGGTAACAACAAAACATACTATTTATAGAAAAAAACGTGCGTATTGGCGATTAGGATAGTAATACCCGTCTATTCACAGTTCGTTTTACAGGATACAAATCCTATATCATTCTAACAAATAACTGGAACACAAAACGTAGAATTGCACAACCACAAAAAAACAAAAAATAAACAAGTATTCTTTACAATTTTTTGGGAAAAAAAAACAAAAAAAACAGAACAAGTCAAATTTCACAAGCCAGTGTGAAAATTAGGATTCTGATTTCCGATTAGACATAACATACCAAATGAAATTATGACCCTATCAATTTTCTTGACACCTAGGAAGAATGGATTTGCGGTTGGATCCGACCACGAGATCAGAGTTGACTAAATATCCACTTTTCTCGACCGGCAAAGTCAGACTCGGAACGCAACATCGGGGTTACGAGTTTGAATTCCAGTTGAAATTCCTTGCATTCACTTACTCGCAAATACTCTTGGGAAACGTATTAATTCGTCTCTTCATTCCAGTTATGGGTAACAGGACAGATTGGGTTCTATAGCCTTGGCTGGCAAATTGCCTACCGCAGAAAGCAATGGTAACCTACTACGGGATAATCTTCTGCCCAGTCAGTCATGTCTCTTTCGAGACATTATCGCCCAAGCGTGTATCACGTATGTCACTTAATTGAGTGACAAGTCAGTCCGATGGGAGCAGAGATTTGATCTGCTACAATGTAAGGAAGAAATTTCACACCGCCGAATCTGACATGTCTTGTCGACATATATTCGTTCTTCCTCTCCTTCCTATTTTCCTTTGTACTTTCTTTGACTTCAATTAATCGCCGTCAACGAAACAAGAAATTTTTAACTGACAACAAAAAAATTAACGCCGATAAGTAAATTTGTCCTCTGATCTTTTGTTTCTTACTCACTTTTTCACCTTAAACTGGTCGGCCGCTTCACGGCTTTCACCTACTCGGAAGACACAAAATGAAAAAAAAAACACAAACATTAGTTTATTTTATTAAAAGATAGCGAAGACATGACATACATTTTTATGTGCACACACATATACTAACTACGTACTACACTTTCTCTTTGAACATTTACATAGTCATTTCATTTCCTACAACAAAATTGATGCTATTCTGTTCAGTTAATAAAATTCCACTTATTTTACAAACGAAACACTTTCTCTCTCAACCTTCTGATATATAAGATACAAATCCTATATCATCGAACTGAAACACAAAAAGTAAAATTGCACACCCGCAAAATCGGATCAGAATGACAGAAAACATTTTTGAAAAGCCAGACCAAGGCAAAATTCACAATCAAGTGTGGAATATAATTTTGACGAATAGGAAAAGGATTAACTTCTTACTGAAAGAAAAAGATGAAGCCAAATTTCGTGATCCGATGATAAATTTATTTTCTAACCAATGAAGGAAAGCGATTTGCAAAAGTGAGAGAAAAGTTAACAAGCCAGTCTTAAAAATTAAATCGTTATAAAACAAAGAGGGAAAGAAGGTAGAATAAGTCAGTCAGATGGGAAGCAGAAATTAGAGACGATACGCTATGATGAGACAAAAGAACTTCAAGCCTGACCCGGACATAAAATCCCGTCACACATTCGTTTTTCCTCTCCTTATTTTCCTTTCTTTGTTTTCACTCACACGCCGTCAACGAAACAACAGGAGATATATTCAACTGATTCCTCAGATTTAACTTCGACAAGTACCATTTTCTTTTATTGCTTCATCTTCTTTTTCACTTTCTCGCCGGCCATAAAAAAGGAAAGGAACAGACTTCATTACTATCCTGTTAATCTTTGCAGACACACAATATGACCTTCTACTGACAACTACGAACTCTTGACTCCTTTAAATACGTACTACACTTTCTCTTTAAACATTTTCCTAGTAATTTCACTTCTTACAGATTTTATGTTATTCTGTCTGTTAATAAAAATTCACTTGTTTTACAAACAAAACAAGTATTCTTTCAATTTTCTGGTATTTCAAATTGTAGGGACTTTGGTTGTGTTTGGCACAAGGCCAATTTGATAAACACCATCGAGGCCTCTACACAATTAAAAAGAAAGTTTAAAATCAAAAGGGAAATAACTTACAATTGCCTTTGCAGAGTTGTTCAATATTAGAATCGTCCGGTGGGCATCGTGTCTTCTTTATACTCGTGTATCGTGTCTTTTTTTGGAGACGGATTTCGCAGAAGCCAAAAGGTAATCTTTGAAAAATAAAATAAAAGAGAAAATAGGGTGAATATTATATGGCATCAGCAGAAAGAGTACAATTTTGTTAAATACAAAAGTCATTGCTTATCTTCCTCCTATATATATATATATATATATATTATAATCGTCTCACCCTAAGCAAGGCAGAACTGTCACTGGTGCGCAGAGGGTTCATGGGAGGGTGAAGAGAGAGAACAGGTCACAGTAGTTGTCAGAGAATGGATAAGAGAAGGACGGGTACGTTGGTGTAAAGAGAGCTGCGTGAGAGCAAAGTTTAACGTGAGAAGAATGGGAGCCAAGGAGATAAGCGATGACAGTTGACGTTGCATTTAAATTCTTGGAGATTGTAGCTATCAGGGAAACAAAAATACGGAAAGGAGTTCCACGGGCGGGAAGTACAAGAAAAGAGGCTGGTAGAGTAGAAGTTATGGTTACACTTGATTGTTGCCATTGTTGAGTAAATTAGCATGGAAGGGCGCAGCAAGGAGCTAAACTCTTCGGAGCAGAATCCGTGAAAATATTTGTAAAAGAAAGAAACAGAGAAGCCACATTTCGTCGGTGAGAGAGAGAGAGACTGAAGTCGAGCAGCCAGGTCAGGATCGACTACATTGCAGATTCTTATTTAGATCTTGTCGATAACCTCAAAGTGAACAGCAGGGGCGCCCGACAAGATATGACAGCAGTATTCAATGCATGGGCGGATAGTAGACTTAAAAATCTGCATGATGGATTCAGCAGAGAAGAGCTGCCTGGACCGACACAGGGACCCGATTTTCTTAGCAGAAGAATTAATTCAATTCTGTCGTTCCACTTCAGGTCAGCTGAGTGAGTAAAGCCGATATATATATATATATATATATATATATATATATATATATATATGTGTGTGTGTGTGTGTGTGTGTGTGTGTGTGTGTGTTTAAATATTTTAATGGATACTCGTATTTGAGTAGATCTTTTTTCTATAATTTAACAGTATATTTATATCTATCGATCTGAATAATCGAAAAATCTTGTTATTCACGTAGGTAGATATAAATAATATGAATAAGTAGTTTTTTCTATGAGAAAAAATTAAAATCTGCTCAGTACAAGTATCCATTGAAAATAATGTTCAAACAAATAAAATATGTCAAAGTTAACCATTTCGTAAATAATATATATTTATATATTTTATTACATTACAACATGTAAGTAGTTTTTACATGTTCTAATGTAATTAATAAATATTCAATGCTCTATTTTTTAAGTTGAGCACTGTTTAAAATTAATTTCAGATTACTAATTGAAATGTTAATTTTATCTATAAACAGAAAACACGATCATTTGTAAAGTTGACAAACCGTATCAAAACTATTAATAGAGAACAATCTAGAACAATGATTTATGAAACCTAAGACGGCCGATGGATAAACAGTAAAGTGTCCTCTTTAAGATTTTTAATTTCGAATTGGGTTAGCGAATATTTGTTTACAAACAACGCAAAGGGCAAGATGGATAAATAACAAAAATGCTTGTCATGAGTCTTGCGATTGTTACGAGATGGGTTACAGCCATATCACATGTGATGCCGGTTTTTCTCAATAAAAAAGCAGACGTTGAGTTTGTAGTGGGCTGCCGAGGAGGCTCTTGGGTACGAGATTGAGTTGGTAGTAAGCTGCCAGAAGAGGAGTTGGGGTTTTGACTATCTTCGAATGCAGTCGAAGTGAGCTGAGTGACGTAAGATATTGTAAGAAAACGCCCGTTGTGTGTGTTGCTAATACAAAGACCAAAGAAGCAAATTACTTCTGCTAACATCTAAATACCGCTACTGCTATTACCACCACTGATAACGGGAACGTTGACGATTGGAGTAGTTGCGCTTAGAATGAACCAAAAAGAGTTAAACGAAAGCCACATTTCTCTTTTAAAGAAATTATTTGAAGTATTTTGTTTTGTTTGGTTATGGTTCATATGCAAGAGACATTCAACTTCTTGCAACAAGGATGCTATTTTTTTTTTGTTTGTATTCATATATAAAACTTTTGATTTCCCCAAATGGAATGAACTTGGTTATATTTATTTTTCTGTTAACCCTATTCTTAACTGACGAAATCGCAGGTGGACCAACGGGGAGCTTCGAATTTCTACGATCTGATAAATGCTCTCCAGGATAAAAAAAATTACAACCTGGCTGGAAGATGGTATCAAATCGACTTTGCCTATTGTAGGGAAGGTAATGAGTAAGCTATTTGGAACAGTGTCAGAAGCCGATGTAAGAGTGATTAGAGGAAAATTAGAAAATGTGGAAAAGAACCAATGAGTGATAGCTCAAGCAGCTAGAGAGAGTATATCTGTTCTTAACATTACCAAATTGGAATTGGCCAAGAATAGAGGCAGCATAAATTGGATGATTTCCCATTTGCGAAGTTTTAAAGAAGAGATGTTCAATGTAACAGGATTCTTCGCAGTGGAACAGAGGGGATTACAGAAGTTTTACCACTATATTTTGAGTTGTTGTCGATAACAAGTAAAATCCGACAGACCAGTCAATCATTAACCTTATTACTAGAGCATGTGTGAGCTCAGTTCGATATGTTTTCTATGGGGCACCTGTCACCAAGTATAATAACCCCAATTCACTTAAGGGAGGTGTTGTTCGGAATACAGGCTAGATTACCTCATCACCTCAGGTTACTGGTAGATCCCACCAAGCAATTATGGAAATATTATAGTCCACCAGGATGTGTCACTTTATTGGAAAATAAGAAGTTATTAGTACTGATATCAGTTCCTCTGTTAGATAAAGGATAGCACCTTCGATATGTATCTAGAAATAAATCTGCCTATTCCATATCCAAATACCAGTCAAAAATTAAAAGCTAGGTACAAATGATAATAATGTTAGTAATATTAATAAAGGTGGATATGCCGTAAAACAAAAACACCAAGTGAAAGAGAGATCTCTTCGAATAACCATGAGGTTGATAAACCGTAAAGATTTTGAAATACTAATGAAATTACGGAAAGATAAATTAGAACAAGAAGTACAACCATTTTTTAAGTGTACAAAAAATACCAGATTGCTAATTGAAATGTTAATTTTATCTATAAACAGGAAACACGATATTTGGTGAACTTGACAAACCGTCTTATAACTATTAATAGAAAAGGATCAAGAACAATGATATATGAAACCCAAGACGGCCGTGTGTGTTGTTGATACTGAGAGTGAAGAAGCGAATCACTTCCACTAACATCTAAATACCGCTACTGCTACTACTACTATAACTAACATTGAGAACGGGAACGTCGACGGTTGGAGTAGTTGCGCTAAGAACGAACAAAAAGGGTTAAACAAAAGTCACATTTCTCCTTTACAGAAATTATTTGAAGTATTTTGTTTTGTTTGGTTATAGTTCATATACAAGAGACATTCACCTTTTTGCACCAAGGATGCTTTTTGTTTGCATTCATATATAAAACATTTATCTTCCCAAAATCGAATCGACCCCGTTATATTTATTTTTCTGTTAAGGCGAACCTCGCGGCTGAGCTTGAAAAGGACCTCCAATCCATGGTGGATTGGGGTAGGAAATGGCTCGTAAAATTCAATTCTTCCAAAACGAAGCTGCTGTCAATTAACCACCACAGACGACCGCACCTCCCTCCCATTAGGATGGAACTGCTTGGCCTGAGACTCTCAGCGGACCTCAAGTGGAATGACTACGTCGAATCCATTGCTAAATCCGCTGCCGTGAAAGTTGGCTCTGTGCAGGGCCCGGAAATTCTTTCCGCCTGAATCTATCCTGCACTTATACAAATCTACCATCCGCCCGTGTTTTGAATACTGTTGCCACATCCGGTCGGGTGCCCCTGCTATTCTCCTCGGGTTTTTTAACAAAATACAGCGAAGAATCTGTAATGTGATTGATACCGACTTAGCTAATGGCCTGCAGTCACTCTCTTACCGGCGTGACGTAGCTTCCCTGTGCCTTTTCTATAAATACTATCATGGCTTCTGCTCTGATGAACTTAAATCACTTGTGCCCCCTAGGTGTGAGTTCGCACGAAATACTAGATTGGCAACTAGGTCCCACCCTTTTACAGTGAAACCGATGAAATGTAACCGCAATTTCTACTCCAACAGCTTCTTTTCTCGCACTTCCCGCCTGTGGAATTACCTTCCGCATGCTTGCTTCCCCGACGGCTATAACCTCCAGGAGTTTAAATGTAAGGTCGACACCTCCTAGCACACTAACCCTCCCATTCTCTCGAAATCTCCCCCTATGTACATCCTAACTCGTCTATCGCCCTGTGTAACCCCCTGCGCTATAGTGGCAGTGGAATGCCTTGCTTGGGTTGACATGATTAAAAAAAACCGATTCTCACCCGACGAACTTGCAGGTGAACCACGGGGAGCTTTGGATTTCTACGATCTGATAATTGCACTCCAGGATCAATCGACATTTGGAACAGCCTAACCTATAATACTGGACCATAAAGGACTAACGGCTAGACTTTTCGAGAACGTCGGTCCTGTGATGTTACATTATAGCATGTCTAATTTGTATTTAGATATACTGTGTTTATTTTCAATTTCTTTAGTTGAATTGTTCACCTATATCGCATAAAATTAGTATTCTATCTTGCGTGCGCTATGGTGAAATGGTTATCTGCCCGGGATGAGAAATCGCTGAACCGAGTTCAGATTCCATTTGAATTAATTTCATTTAGGAAAGGTATTTATCTATCTCTTCTTACAACTATGGGTTGAATAGCAGGGCAGATTAGGTTAGTTGGCAACTTACTCCGGGAAAATCTTCTGCTTAGTCAGTCATGACTCGAGACATGATTGCCCAAGCGTGTATCACGTATGGCAATAAAATAACTGATCTTGTGATGATTGAGGTGAAGGAGAGTGAGGGGCGCCGTATCATGGATTCACAAGACCCGTGCACCGGCCATGAGTACAGAATTGCAATTTCTTAATTTTTAAAAAAAATGAAAGGATACTTACGCGGAATTATAGACAATGTAAAACCACTTGTCTAGAAATGATTTGTTATCGCATCGTAATTCATCCATAAATTTGTAAACTTGAAGCTTGATCAGATATGGGAAATATACAGTAATGTTTTTGGAATAGTAAACCTCTGAGCTCCCTAATTGGTAATCGATCTTCAACTGTAAAAAAAAAAAAAAAGATGTCTCTGTCGCAGGCCTTTGTTTATTTTATACATACAAACAGCGCAATTGCCGGCAGATTGGACGTACTCAGATTTTGACATGGAATATTTAGGCAAAAAAAAAGTGTACACATCAATGACCTTTATGTGACATTTTCATTAACTATGAAGAAACACTTACAGTTTTAGCACAAAATATATTACTGGTATTTTTTTTATATAAATGAGGTAGGATTTAATTATCAGGGTTTTTTGGAAAAGAACTTTAGTACATTTCATGATGCATTTTTAAAAATTGTTTTTTAGGGAGCAACATCTGCACATAAAGTAAATTCATAATAGCTACAAAGAAATCTATTAGTATCAGTAAATACTGAGGCATATATGGTAATAGACAAAAAACAAAATAAAAATATGGTACTTATTAGCAAATGAAATCCTATACTATACATGCCGTAAAGTAAATGCCAATACCTGTATCTCAACAAAAACAGACAAAACCAGCTGAATTATATTAGTTAAAGCAAATATTTTGCTAAAATCAGGTATTTCTACAAACCAAAAAGCAAAATATTATACAATTCTATAAATTTCTTTATTTTTTTCCCCGAGTTAATTTTTCAGTGATATTTTTTACTCATATTATATTTGTTAACTTCCAGGGGTTCTAGTTTGAAAAATAAGCTCTATGAGTGCACTGATTCCTGGTGAATCCCACTTTTTTCCGTGGTCTTCATGTCTCTCTCGTATATGATACTGCTGTATTGGACGCAGGGCAATATATTGTTTGTTTGTTTTTTTTTTGTTTTTTGTTTTTTTGAGGGGGGACTATTTATTTATAATAAACTATTCTTCTCAGCAGGCCCAAGAGGCAAAATCAAAGAATGGTTACATTATTGAAAATATTTATCGAACGCGTTTTCCAGTAATCACATTTTGCTGGGATGCCAGCAAAATTGTTCTTTCAGGACAATTTGAAATTACTGGAAATAGACAAAAATCAAAGAGAGAATAAGTCGTGTGAATAAAGTGGGTCGACCCATTTTGACAATGGATTTTTAAGCAGTAATTAGTGAATAACTAACGTATTTTTGTCCATTCCACTATCCTACCTTATAAAGATTTACTAAATGCAGCTTAGGTGTGACAAAAGGCCGAAAATATCGAGCACCCAGTATGACTTTCTTTCCCTTCTCATATTTTCTTCTCCTGCCAATAGTTGCACACATTCTTTCCACATTTGGCTTTGTTCCATCATAAAATTCAGGATACGAAGTGTGGAAATAGCAAATACTTCAAATACCTTGGTGTATAGATTAGTTATAATAAATTTAGTATTAGAGAAAATGAAATTAAAAAGATAGAATATGCCGCGCCAGAGGTAGTTTCACCCAACAAAACCAAAATTGAAAACTCAACTTATATTCTTAAATACACATCAGATCAAGACTCATGTCGATGTCGCCAAGCCCGTTCAAAAATATGTAAACTCTCAGCTGTAAGCAACCAATTTCTCAAATCAATATTTTTGAAAGAGTGAAGTCTGATGCTTTTCGCAAAAACCATGCTTTTTGAACATTGATTCTCCAGCGCCAATCCGCAAAGTACTGATCCAAATCACAGAAACCGCATCACTTGAAGACTACCAACAGCGGCAACAACTTAAATGGATAGCACATGTAACGCGAAGAGAAAATACAGGCATAATCAAACATTGATATTGGAGAAAAAGCAATTGAGCATAGAATATGCTGCGCCAAAGGCAGTTCTATCCAACAGCACAAATTGCTACAAAATAAAAACATCAACCTAAATCTTGAGTCGTATCTCGAAAACAGCTTCATCAGATCAAGACTTTCATATGCATGTCATGCAAGGCGCCAAATTTGTTCAGAAAACTGTCAACTGTATACAACCGCTTTCTAAGTTCAATAGTTAAAATGGTTTTAAGCGAGTGAAGCCAGAAACTCTTGGCAAATACAATTTTTCTATGAATATAATGGTCTGGCGCTTAACAATCACAAACAAAAAACTGTATCAATTAACAGAAAGTGCTTTGCTTCAGGATTACCAAAGGCGACAACAACTAAAACGGATAGCACACGAAACTAGAGAGGAAAATAATGGCATAATGAAGATGTTGACATTCCACACTACTTCAAACAAAAGTTTAAAAAGTAAATACTTCATTAATATTGGAAAGAGCAATAACAGCTAGTGGACTTGAGAAAGGTGTTTTTCTAAAAAAAAAAAAATTAAGAGAAAGATTTTAGAAACTTCAAACGACAGCAGTCTTGGCTGTTCGGTAAATGAATACCAAATGTTTCTTTAAGGGAAAATAGCCATTACTGCGATCACAATTTAGGGTTTTGAATGCCCACTTATATACATATCCTCTTTTTGAAAATCCCTATACCTATCAGAAACACACGATTTCTTCATAGAAGAAACGCTCAATTTTTATAGAGTTAACTTTTCACTGGAACATTTCCCAATCTTAATGTAAAACTTCATATTAACTTCTTACTACGAATTTCTTTCACTCATTTTCTACCAAAAGTATAACATGAATACTTAAAACTTCCTCTAATGTTCGACAAGGAATAACTTAAGAAAGCAAACATTAGAACATGTTAGAACCCAAATGTTTGACAGAGAATGTTCCAGAAATTATCAAATTTCGTATGAGTATCCGCCTTTTTTAGCTGATCTGCGTAATAAAATTCTCGAGTATTTGCTATTGATGAGTATATATGAAAACGTAACATACTCACAAAAATGAATGTTTGTGTAGCAAGAAATCAAAGTAATATATAAAAAAAACAACTATTGGGTTTAAAATGTTGAGATTCTCTGAGTGGACAATGAAAAGAAAACAGAACTCTTATTACTTCTTGTTGTATAAAACTGGTGTGCGGAACGGATGCCTGGTGAGCTAAATAAACTATCCTACAACTCTGGCATTAATGAAACAGAGAAAACAAAAAAGGAGGAGAATGCAACTCTCCCTCAAGGATATGTAAACAAATGTCTTCTTATCTGCTAAAGAATCTTTTCAATGAAGAAGAAATACAAAGAACTTTTGTGTTCAAGTTGTAAAACTACATTCTTATGGTTCGACATGAAAATAAAAGATGTATTTCATTCAATCGAACACAACAAAATTAGACCAAGGCAAGAAAAGTGACAATTTTTTTTTTTTTTTGTACAGCCATAATGAAAACTTAAATTCCAGAGAACTGAACCACGAATCTTCTTTGGGAATTCCACTTCATGTGCCGTATCGCTTCTACACGTAAGCGATCAGGGACTTCCACTTGGTTCCGTCTCTTGTCTCAATATTTTTCCTCTTGATATCTCTCCCAAACTCCGCTCCGCCATTCATTTGTTCCGGCCTATCCAGTAAGTCTCACATTGCTTTCCCATGTCTCTTTCCTTCTATCCGTCTTGTGAGTATCATATTCTCTACGCCCGCCTTTCTCATTACATATCCCAGGAACCTCAGCTGTCTCTTCCTGATATTAAGTATGAATTTTCTTTTCCTTTGTATCATCTCCAACACCTCATCGTTGCTAACGTAGTCTATGGTATACACAGCATCCTTCTGTAATACCACATTCCTGCTGCCTCAAGCCTCTCCTTCATCCTAGCAATTAAAAAAACTTCATTTTACTTTGGTCAACAAAGAGCTAAAGGGGAACAACTCTTTCCTCTTACTCTGTGTATACTGATATTACATGTTTTGTTTGTTTATTAAATATATTTTAACTGAAGTAATTTTTCTCTTTCCAATGAGATTTTCCTGTTTATCAGTACTCTGGTTAGCTTTTGAAATGCGTCCTTTGCCATGTCAATGCGTGTTTGGATCTCAGAGTCAAACCAAATTTCATATTTTTCAAATTTCGTGACTAATTCTTCCTTATTAAAATTTAAAGTGAGCCATAGAATTTAAGTTATTTCTACAAGTGTACCATGAAGTCAAAAAATAAAAATCGTTTAGATACATTGATTTAAACAAATGAAAATTGTTCAAAAACACCATTGCAAAAAGCTTACCAAGCTGGACATAGGTTGTGGAGGATTGTTGATATAATCATCGGGCAACTTTCTACTGAAAACAACTTTCCTTCGAGATATATTTGCTTCACAGTGTTTTTCGACTTGAGCAATGAATGGACCAAGATTGATCGTTGCATCTGAAGTATAAACAAATCACGTTAATTTAAAAAGTCATAATTATTTTAATACCAATACAAAGGTTTCTTTGACTTCAGTACAATAATGCGCGAGGAGGTGCTGAAAAGTTTTCATTCAGACCTACTTTTAAAAATCTGAACAAACATACATTATAGGCAAAAAGGTTGCGGAGACCCTATATTTCTTTAATATTTCCTTCAAATGATTTTTTTTTCAAGTTATAGCTTTTCTTACTACAAAAAGTTTAAATTTGAATTCATCTGTCCACAATAGATTTTGCGAAACTGTGTATATTTTGTGTATGAAATAGATGGTTGGTGAGCGGAATAATCTATCCTGCGACTCTGGCATTAATGAAACAGAGAAAACAAAAAAGGACGAGAATGCAACTCTCCCTCAAGGATATGTAAACAAATGTCTTTGTGTCCACCATTAACTCCTTAGAAAACTTTCAGATTATCAAAATTTTCAAATAAAATAAATATTAATACAGGTAATGTTTACGGTGAATGCGATGACACATGCGAATGAACAATTGCATTTTCAACTTCATTTAAAGAATGAAAAGAAATTTGTGTTGCGTAGTCTAGCAGACCTCATTTGGTTTCTTTTCCTTTTTGGTTACGTCATTTATCCTTTTGTTATTAAATATCCCAAAATGAAATTTTGTACGAACCTGTAGAAAAGTTTACTGTGGATAATCTAGCGATCAAAGCACTTTCTATACATTTTCGTATTAGTAAATTGCTTTCTATTTTAACACTACGAAGTTCGAAAGGTTGAAACACGTCACACGAAAACATTTTGCCATTTTATCACAGATTTCTTTAAATTTGTCTTTTATATATAAAAGTTTACATGCCATTTTCATTTGACTCTCTCTCTCTCCCTCCCTCCCTCCCTCCCTCTCTTTCTCTCTCTCCCTCTCTAGACTCTCTCTCTCTCTCTCTCTCTCTCTCTCTCATATATATATATATATATATATACATATATACAGACAGTGCTGTTACGTTGTGTCACATCTACTCAGTACGGTTAGACATTCGATTGCTTCTATTCTAGCCAGGATTTGAACATCAACTTGACATCAGTCGGCGATTCTACTTCTAAGCTATGGCCACTCGGTAGAGGAAGGCGGATTTTCGCGTGTTTCATACACAATGTAAGCACACGATATGATCGTAAGATTTATAAAATGAATTAACAACCAATATATTTTAATATATTTGAAGATTATTTTTAATAGATACATGTATTTATTAGATACTCTTTAATTAATCAGTATATTTATAGATATCTACTGGCCTGTAAAGGTGAAACATTTTGTTAAGAAAATGTGTCATCCCGCAGGATTTGAACCTGAGACCCGTAACAACACTGGGAATGCTGTCAATTGATCTGAGGCGTGTTAGACCGCTCGACTATGATTTCAAAGCCTAAACGAAGCCGAATCAAGCCTTATAAACACAGACTTTCGATTACTCGTAATATTCATCTCTGCTCTAAAAAGCATATCTTAATGTAAACAAATGTAAACAGACAATGTTACAGAAAGAACGTGATATTTACAAAATAGATTAACAACGTACATATTTTGAAAAATACATCATTTAGATGCGATTAGAACACATCATCAGTGATGTTATCCTGGTTCATTGACGGTTTCGGTCCTTTAAAAACATCATACCTTCTCCCCAGGTTGACCCAGCCAAGGTTGATTAGGCCCAAGCCTGTGTCCTAATCTTTGTTTGCTACGTTATTGGAATGCAAGATGTTTTTGGTTGCACAGCCGAAGAGGGTAAATTTCTAGAATAAGGTCGTCCACAAATAAATGAATTTTAATTTGTTTCAGAGCAGAAATGAATATTACCAGTTGTATGTTTAATACCTTCCTACAGCAATGGTAAAAAAATTAAAGATTTCAGTTAATTTTTTTTTAATCATATCACCCCGAGCAAGGCGATAACGCCACTGATGCGCAGGGGGATACGTAAGAGTAAAAAGATTGGAAAAGAGAAAACCGGAAACCACATCCTAAACAGGGAACAAGGGATGAGCCTCTTCACCTGTTCAATAGACATGGGTGGAGTGTGAACCAGGCGATAATTTAGTATATCTACTTCAATTGAAAAAAAAAAGAAAGAAAAGAGAAAACCGGAAACCGCATCCTAAACAGGAAACAAGTGATGAGCCTCTCCACTTGTTCAATAGACGTGGGTGAAGTGTGAACCGGGCGATAGTTTAGCCTATCTACTCCAACGACTGGTTGCCAGCCAAGGCCATAGAACCCAATCTGTCCTGTTATTTAACCCATAACTGGAGGGAAAAGACGGATCAATAGCTTTCCCAAAGGTATTTGCGCGTAAGTGAATGGAATGAATTCAATTGGATTTCGTACTCGACTCCCCGAATTCTCGTTCTGAGTCGATATTTACTGCACCACAACGCACATCTTCAAATTGATTGTAAGATTGTAGTGATCGGAAAAACAGGTTTTTGGGAGGCGGTCCCACAGAGCAGCAGTTTGCGTTATTCAACCCTGAAGGTTTTAGATTCTGAAAAGGTACGTAACGAATTACTTAAAGCGACACGAGTTAACACAACACTAACAGTGTTTGACAGGGAAATAATAGATGCGCATACATAATAAACATTTCACAGCATTCAACAGGTTAAAATTTACGCACATATACAGGCGCGTACTCGTAAAGCAGGGGTTGTTATAGTTTGGTCTCATTCATATTATCAATAAAAAAATTTCCGCAGTGAAATTTTATATGGTGAGAATATGTTTCTGTTTATTAAAACTTAAATATATTTGTGCATTCCAATATTAGATTACGCGTTTCGCCTTTCGGGGCTTCATCAGATCAAAAAAACGAAAGAAAGAAATGCGTATGTGTGTATTTGTATGCTTAAATAATAATCACAAATAATTATCCTTGACTCATAAGGCGCAAAACGTATACCCTTTGCCCTAAAAATATTCTGCCTATTAATTCGACTTCTAAGATTTTACTTTTCAATTTTATATTTAAGTTTTAGTTTAAATAAAATTATCACAGAAAGAAATACTGTCTATCTTATTAGTAAAAGAAATGATGCATATTTTATTAGTGGTTAAATCGTGTGAAGGACAAAGTCGGTTTTATTTTAGTACGATATGGCAATAATAATAAGGACAACATTCCATACAATGTAAATAGTGTAAACAAATAAAATACCTCATCTAAGAAATATAGACATATATTGAAGGTGAATATGACAACAAAGATGAGGACAACAGTGCAAACAATATAAATAATGTAAAGAAAATGGCATCAAAGGAGCGCAGAATTTGGTCTAAATTCTTTTCCTGTTCTGCTTCCCAAGAGTTGTTACCAGATCGAAAAGGAAATTGGCCCTCAAGAACCAGCTGTCCGTTTCAATTTCTTTCCAATTGTGTGTACACTTGCATTTGCATATGTGTTAGGATTTATTCTAATGACAGATCTAAAAATATTTTAAAAAATAAATAAATAAAAATAAAAGAAAGTTTTAAAATAATTCTATGTATAACCAAAAGTCTTTTTTTATCTCCAACTTTTAGATTTTATTGATCAGCTCTGGGTAAGGTGGCCCAGACTGAGTGAGAAGGAAATGTATTATTCCAAGGTGGGTATCTGTGCGTGCATGTGCTTACCCAATACCCATACATTAAACGGTACAAGCATAAACACATATAAGTGTCTCATGCACATCACAAATATATGCATAGATACGTACACGCAAAGTTACAGACAGACAGTGTGTGACAGAGAATGAAGTCTTGTTATCATATAGATTACAGTTCGTTTTGCATTCTATTGTAATGTTATCGTTATCTGGACATTATTTCTCATCTTTCAATCACTATTTTTTTTAATTCTGGAAACAGATGTAATGACACCTTTAAATACATATTAAGATCATAGAGACATTGATGCATGTTTTTTTAGGATCCTTAAGTAACTCCTCCTTAATTTTGAAAATTTTCCGTTCTTTAAAAATTCCAGTCACGCATTCATAAAAATCTAGTTGAAACCTAGGTTGCGGAAAGAACTCATTTCCAAACAAAAAATATTCGAGAATTCTACATTATAATTGTATTGAAAACTTGTTAATACAACTGCGTACTGGTCTAAATTAATTATGAGCAAAATCCAAGCGCCCATTACTCAGAGGTATAAACGCCGACTGACGCCAATTCGGTCAGGTTTCAATCCTGGGTAAAAAGCAATCGGATGCCTAACCGTACTGATGAGCTGTAATACAACGAAACAGATCTGTCTGCAGTTGACTATATATATATATATATATATATATATATATATATATATATATATATATATGAGAGAGAGAGAGAGAGAGAGAACATACCAGGAGTTGATCGGTCCTGGTTGGGTTGCTCAGGTGAGATTGATTTTTTTAAATTTTTTGGGCCCGAAACCCTAAATGACAAAAAGGAATAAACATCACTGATCAAGCTTCAGTCACACCGCAAAGGTGTTGAAATATGCGTTATTACAATTTTCAGAACTGGCATGATATTTAGTTGGGCTTAGTTTCACGTCTATTGCGCGTATTTCTACATCAGTTTTTAGGACGAATTCCAACAGCGTTCCATTGAAAAAACCTCGTACTTACTTTGGTCATTTTCTCCTTTGGAATAGTAGTCAAATTCCAAAAACACGGAAGAAAAATTATTTGATGAAGTCGTAATGTAGACCCCTTTCTTAAATGTTCTCGGTTCGTACTTTTTCGGGTCGGATCTTCAAAGAAATTACAAAACAAATTCGTGATTAAATAAAATCATAACTTCCCGCCACACTGAACGTTTGCACTCACAACGAGAATTTTTTTCTTCTAGCGCCTGTAGAGGCTCAAGTGAGGCATACATATGTCGGCTTATGTAAAATTTGAACTGCACAGAAAATCCGAGCTTACACACACACATCTTTTCATGAGTCAGTAATATATATATATATATATATATATATAGAGAGAGAGAGAGAGAGAGAGAGAGAGAGAGAGGATTTTTTGGTCCTTTACGATTTATATTACGATTTGTCCAACATATGATTTTTAAAAAAATAAAGACAACAACTCTAATTTGTAATCAATAAATTAAAATATACTCAATAAACAAACAAAATATGTAATAGCAGTATACATAGAGTAAGACGAAAGAGTTGTTCTCCTTTAGCTGTTTGTCGACCAAAGTAAAATGAAGGAAGTTTTTTTCTTGCTCTGAAAAGGTTTGTTACAATTGTTAGTAAGATTTTCATGTAAGAACAAATAACATGAAAAATACAATTATTTTTTAATGTAACTGTAAGTGATACAAATTTTGGTCAAGAGTTCAAATTTCAAAAGTTCTTGGCGAAAATATTCAGACAGAAGACAAAGTTCCGTGTCTGTGTGTGCGTTAGGTATGAGTAGAAAGAGAGACTTACGTCGAGTCCTTTGGCCAGCCTGTTGGTCTACTGAAAAGCTTGCTGAAAGTCACCACTTATAAGAGAAGAGAGCAGATCAAACAGCAAGCGCGGGAAACACTTTGTTTACATAAAAAAATATGTGAGTGGCTAAAAATTAACCAATCATAACCACCCACATGAAAGAGTTGCTTCCGAGCCGAAAGATTAAAAGCGACTGCGATAGCTAAACTGCCCTATACAAGAACAGTAGTGATTTATTACCCAATCGCAGACGAGTAAATGACATGTTCGATTGACCGCTAATGAGCTGAACGGTAAAAATTTGGTATGTCGAGAGAGAACTCGGAATGGACCTGAGTATGTGGGTGTCAATGACTTTTTGGTGAAGACTTTTCTTACAAAAACAAAATCACAAGTATTTTAGAGAAGAAGGAATATAGATGTCCTTTGTCTGGAAACGAGTAAGCGTAAAGGACAAGGTTGACATCTTGTTTTGAAGATACTGAAGAAATGTTGATGACAGCACTAGAGTTGAAATTGCTCTGATAATACTAGCGGTTTGCCAAACACAAGATCCGCGGATGAACAGTGTAGATCTTCCTTAAACAGAGATCGAAGTGACAACATAACTAATGGTAAATTCTCCATCCAGGATTGGTTCTTGTCACAGTTGGAGCTAGTTAACGCAGCCTTTAATTGCAGGTGGAAGCGTTCCACAAAGCCATTAGCACATGGGTGACATGCTGTCGTTCAAATGTGTTTCGTCCCAAGAAGATTAAAAAATTCCTTAAATAACGTAGACTGAAATTGAAGACCGCGGTCTGTCGTTATTACTGATGGACATTCATAGACAGAAACCCAGTCTTTCAATATTACCTTAGCGACAGACTCGGCGGTTGTTCATTGAAGTGGGATGGCAACAGGCCACCGCGTAAATCTACTTCGGGTAACGGACCCACTAAATCGACATGAATATGAGAAAAACGACCGTCAGGTGTAGTGAAATTCCCTGCCGATGTATTTTCGTACGGTGGCAAACCACACAACACTGAGTTCAGTGCTTCATATCGACATTCATGTTTGGCCAGACAAAATGTTCACAAATAAATTTGGTAGTCATTTTTCGTCCAGGGTGAGACATAGAATGAAAATGGTCGAAATTTTGTCTTCTCATCCCAACTGGAACTAGGGGTCTGGGATGAGAAGTGCTGACATCACATGCGATTGACTTGTCACTGAGGGGCACGGGACGTTGCTCAATTTTTAACGACGAATCTTTCACTGAATCCAACAAATTCGTCTCCCTTTGCTGTGCGTCGGCGATATTTTCGAGATCTAGTTTTTCATTAACAGCGTTAAGTAAAGACGCTCTTGAAAGGGTGTCGGTGATGGTGTTGTCATTTCCTTTAACAGAGTGAATGTCTGTTGTAAATTGTGAAATGAAGTCTAAGTGCCTGTTGTGGCGGGGATTATACTTGTTTGTTTTTGCATGAAGAGCAAAAATTAAAGGTTTATGGTCAGTAAAAACTGTAAAGTCTCGGCATTCTAAAATGTGTCGAAAATGTTTTATTGAAATGTAAATTGCTAATAACTCCCGTGAGAAGGTACTGTATTTTTTTTTTATTTTGTGTTTCGGTTAGTTTGCCAGAGAAAAAGAAAATAGATGTAGTTTCTTTCTCCATGTGCTGGTGTAAAACAGCTCCTATTGCTTCTGAGGAGACATCGGTAGTTAGTGAAAGCTGTGCTGAATCGTCATCACGCAAATAATTAAGTTTGGTGTAATTTGCTAGAGCATTTTTTGATTCAGTAAAGGCAGCAAGAGCTTCGTCCGACAGAGTTATTTACGCGTTTCGTTTACCCTGGCTGCGAAGTAAGTTGGTCAGAGGTGCCAGGATATGGGAACAGTTAGGGATGAACTGACGATAGTAATTTATCAATCCAAAGAAAAGTCGAAGTTGTCGAAGCGCTGTTGGTTGGGGAAACTCTTGGATGGCATTGACTTTATCTGGGATAGGTGTGATTCCGGTGTCATCAGTTTCATGACCAAGGAAATTCAGTTTAGGCACGGCAAACACACATTTATCTGGGTTGATTTTCAACCAGAAATACTCTAAACGCTCAGAAACGTGTGTGACGTGAAGCCCATGTTCGACCAAGTTGGCGTTTGCAACTAGTAAATCATCAATATATGCAAACGAGTGGGACAAACCACGCAGTACTTTGTTTATTAAACTTTGGAATGATTGTGCCGCGTTTCGAAGTCCAAAAGACATTCGGAGATTTTCATATAAACCGAAAGGAGTTGTGATGGCAGTTTTATGTATGTCTTCTGCGGCCACTGGGATTTGGTGAAAAGCTTTTCTTAAGTCGATCTTAGTGAAAATCTTTGCTCCCTGTAACAAGATGGCGGAATCTGCTAAGTTTAGCACAGAGTATTTGTCAGGAATTCTCTGTGCATTCAAACGTTTATAATCTCTACAGGGTCTCCACGCCTTTTCCTGTGATTTGGGTACCATGTGGAGTGGAGATGCGAAAGAGCTTGAAGAAGGGCGAATTATGCCCAGATCCAACATGTACTGAAAATCAGCATGTGCTATTTTATATTTTTCAGGCCTGAGTCTGCTTGAAGGCGAAGAAACTGGCAGGCCGGATGTTTGTATTTTATGTACTGTTTTATGTTTTACTGTTTCAGTGTATGTGAAAGGTTGAGAAAGTGTTGGAAATTTATCCAGTACATGTTGACGCGGATTATTTTCCGACAAGGCAACACATATTTTAGCAGATGTTAGTGTAGAGGTAATACCTGAGTATGTAAGGTCAGTCGTCTGGTCTATTAGCGTGTTATTAACCATGTTTACAGATAGCTTGGAAGTCCGCGCCGAGTATTGGGAATTTTACGTCCGCCACGGTAAAAAAAAAACACTGAAAAGCTCTCTTTACTCAAATGTTGAAGGTCATTGAGACCTGGCCGTGCGTCTGGATTTGTGAGCCATTAGCTTCACGTAAAGTATATGATGTTTTTTTTTATGGAAAATCCTGACCTAGGCGGTATCACACTCACTTGAGCACCAATATCGACTAAAAACAATTCATCCCTGTTACGATCACGAACATAAAAAAAGACTGTTCTATCTTCTCCAACAGCAAATTCCGCCTTTATTCGCTGCTGGATGTGACGTTTCCCTGTTGTTTAGATTTGTTGAACGCCGTCGGGGACTGAAAGTTAGATGGCTTAACACAGCGTCTAGCCGACTGTCCAAAATTGCTGATACATATTTTAGATTGTATGAGAAATTCTTTGCTTTTTTGCGATTAAATATTTCTTAACAATTTGCCTTATTCTTCTTAAAGGCTTAGATATATACAAATGGTGCTAGTAACAAACATGAACATGTTTCAGTTTAACACCAGATTTTACAACAACGCAATTTTTTAGGTTATTGTAAATGTAATTGTTACCAATTGCAATGAAAATGAGAATTAAGACATTTGAAAAACTAAAAGGTGCCTTAGACAAATTATCTTTTACAACGGTCAGTGGTTTTGTTCTCGGCTTGGAGTTAAAATGTCTTGAATATTGTTGAATTCTGTTCTGGGTGAGCCATTATTTTTTTATTTTTTGTTCGTTTTGCCTAATTTTTGCTAGATTTTAAAACTTTCATGCTTAATCGAAGGATTGATTTTGTTTTCTTAGACATTTCATTGCCTGGACTTTAACTAAGTTAAAACTTATCAATTCAACAACGTTTTTTTTTTTTTTTTTTTTTTTTTGTTTCCCGTTTAGGATGCGGTTTCCAGTTTTCTTTTTTCCAATCTTTTCACTCTTTTCCTTTTTTATTATTTTTTTTTTTCAATTGGAGTAGATAGACTAAACTATCGCCCGGTTCACACTCCACCCACATCTATTGAACGGGTGAAGAGGCTCATCCCTTGTTTCCTGTTTAGGATGCGGTTTCTGGTTTTCTCTTTTCCAATCTTTTCACTCTTTTCCTTTTTTATTATTTTTTTTTTTTTCAATTGAAGTAGATAGACTAAACTATCGCCCGGTTCACACTCCACCCACATCTATTGAACGGGTGAAGAGGCACATCCCTTGTTTCCTGTTTAGGATGCGGTTTCCGGTTTTCTCTTTTCCAATCTTTTCACTCTTTCCTTTATTATTTTTTTTTCAATTGGAGTAGATAGACTAAACTATCGCCCGGTTCACACTCCACCCACATCTATTGAACGGGTGAAGAGGCTCATCCCTTGTTTCCTGTTTAGGATGCGGTGTCCGGTTTTCTCTTTTCCAATCTTTTCACTCTTTTCCTTTTTTATTATTTTTTTTTTCAATTGGAGTAGATAGACTAAACTATCGCCCGGTTCACACTCCACCCACATCTATTGAACGGGTGAAGAGGCTCATCCCTTGTTTCCTGTTTAGGATGCGGTGTCCGGTTTTCTCTTTTCCAATCTTTTCACTCTTTTCCTTTATTATTTTTTTTTCAATTGGAGTAGATAGACTAAACTATCGCCCGGTTCACACTCCACCCACATCTATTGAACGGGTGAAGAGGCTCATCCCTTGTTTTCTGTTTAGGATGCGGTTTCCGGTTTTCTCTTTTCCAATCTTTTCACTCTTTTCCTTTTTTATTATTTTTTTTTTTCAATTGGAGTAGATAGACTAAACTATCGCCCGGTTCACACTCCACCCACATCTATTGAACGGGTGAAGAGGCTCATCCCTTGTTTCCTGTTTAGGATGCGGTTTCCGGTTTTCTCTTTTCCAATCTTTTCACTCTTTTCCTTTTTTATTATTTTTTTTTTCAATTGGAGTAGATAGACTAAACTATCGCCCGGTTCACACTCCACCCTCATCTATTGAACAGGTGAAGAGGCTCATCCCTTGTTTCCTGTTTAGGATGTGGTTTCCGGCTTTCTCTTTTCCATTCTTTTTACCCTTACGTAGCCCCCTGCGCATCAGTGGCGTTACCGCCTTGCTTGGA
The DNA here is from genome assembly GCA_037127315.1 of Ascarosepion bandense. Lineage (NCBI taxonomy): Eukaryota > Metazoa > Mollusca > Cephalopoda > Sepiida > Sepiidae > Ascarosepion > Ascarosepion bandense. Next base: position 331,792 of record JBBBDQ010028554.1, read on the forward strand.
GTGATATGATTAAAAAAAAAAATATATATATATTTATATGTACGCGTGTGAATGTGTTTTCTGAAATAAATTAGATTAAGAGATCAATATACCCCCACCATCATCATTATATTAACCTCCAGGCAATTTCAAAAAGGTCAGAAGTTTTCTGTTACTCACCCGCATCCAGATGCGTAACTCAGGTCGAGAACCAAAATAAGGCACGCACACAATAACCTCATCTTGGCGACTGCTATGAATAAAACACAAGCAGAATTAAGTGTTTAAGCAGATCATATATCCATTCGAAGTAATATATTTGGGAACGTTATTTATAAATCTCTTCTTCCGCAGTTATGGATTAAATAGGAAAGTATTTTAAACTCTCCTATAAAAAACCACATTCGTCTTTCTGTGTAAAATATAACAAATTAACTCGACACTCAACACCAAATCTTAGTCCATGCGCCAAAGTTCTAAGCTGACCGAAATAGAAAAGGAAAATAAAAACACGTCCTTTTCTCCTTCAAGTCAACTGAGGCGCAAAAAAAATAAACTCAATCATTGCGTAACATTTAAAAGGGGTACATTTATAACAAAAGGGGTACAAGACAAAATATGCTCGAAAATTTCCTTTTGTGTGCTTGTGACAAAATTACAAATTTCTGGCTTGACAAAAAAGGGTTATTATTGAAATATAAGGGAAAAAAAAGCTTGTAGTTTATAGAAAAGAACACGGATTCAATGACTAAAAAATACTGCATCATTTAAAGATGAAGAAAATAATTTGAAAAAATAAAACTTTCACAGGGCAAAGCGAACCCACCAACGATCTGAATACTGAACAGGAACATCTCAGCACGCAGTGGTTTCGTGCCTCAAGGTTCTTTATGTAGTATTTTACTGGTAAGATAAAATTCAAGGTTTGTTTCGTTTAAATTGTTCTAATGAAGACAGAAAATAATTTTCAGTCCTGGGAGCTGAATCTGTCTTGAACTTACTTCTCCATAAGTTTCAAAAATGAATCAACAACAATTCAAATAATTTTGCCAGTTCTTTAAAATAGATTTTCACAACTGCAACAATAACAGATGATTAAACATTTATTACTACACTAAAGCAATAAAAATAGTTATTACCTAGCCTTTAGTGACAAGTCTGAGATAAGAATAATTCTGATTTCAAATCAGTGAGAATATCGCGGTATATTCCGCCATTGTTTTTCTCACAAAGTCATAGCAATTCACAGATATTGAAAGAAAAACTATTTGTAGAACGTCATAGCCGCTTACATCCTTAAGTGTTACGTGTTTTTTTTTTTTGGGGGGGGGGGGGGGTTAGTAAAAAACGTGTCATGAAATGGGGAAATTATAATATTTAAATTATTTCTTTATTTCAAAGTAGCTTGATCGTATTGTCAGAAGTAGCTTCTTGATCGTATTGCCGAAAACATAAATTAATTTTGGTGGGGGTGATTTTTGTACGGCTTTGGTGCCCACAACATTTTGATTTCGTTGCATTATTTTAGGTACCACCAAGCAATTGCCGAAAAAAAAAATCATGATGTTAAATAAAAACAAAGTTTTATCATCAAAATGTTTATACCATTATTAAGAGGAAAGATCAAATTTTGTTGTCAATATTTCCTTTCTCACACGTTCGAAATTTCAGTTGAAATTTCTTTTTGTTTTCTGTCAGCAATTTACGCTGTCATTACGTAATGTGACTATTAAGAAAAACGTAATATTACACAAGTCGGTTTTGCCGTTGAAAGATACGTTAGTTTGAAAATTCTTGCAAAAACCAACTAATTGTCTGATTTTAATGAAACTTTCAGGACATGCAATTATTATTTTTAGAAAATCTTCGTAAAAATATATTTTTTTATATCTGTTACCCCCACCCACTGCAATTAATTGCATTAAACTTTGTAGAAATACATTATCTACACCATTTTTTATTTATTATTTAAATGCAGGACTCATTGGGAAATATAAATCATGTATTTTTGTTTTTAATTACCAGACCATTTTTCCGAAAATTTGCTCCGAATAGTAAAACTGAAAATGCATTAAAACTACGCTATTTTTAATTTAGATAAATTTTTAATTGAGTTTATAATATACTTTAAGGATGTCATATTCAATGAATAATTAAATTTTATCAGAATTGTTTTCATTTTCTCCTTTAAAGTTTCAAAACTTCTTTTAAATTCCTTTAATGTCTTCGGTTATTAATTCATTAAAAATAGACTACTTTTAAATCGAAAATTCAAAAGATTAATAGAAATCATTTAGAATTTAGATTTTAAAATAATTTCTTTTAATATGGAAAAAAAACTTTTGTTTAAAAATGTTTCGATCGCTCAAAAAAAAATGAGAGAAAATTTGAAAATTTCTTTAAGAAATCTCAAAGTTCTAGGTTCCAATTAACACAATTTCTGTTTGAAATACACCAGAGTATTTTGCATACTGGAAATAGTAAATTTAATCATTTTACTTTCAAGTATGCTAAAGTTAAAGTTTCAACAGTATTTACATTATTGTCTTCATCTTTGTTGCCATTTGTACGACGTTTAGGACGTTGTACGCTCCGGCCTTCTTCAGGTGCTATGAATTTCAAACAGAACCCTTTACTACAATCACTGGGGTATATCATCCACATTCCTTGCGTAGTAGTAATGACTTGATTACGTCTGTTCGAAGTTCCTAGCACCTGAAGAAGTGAAGTGTACAACGGCTGAAACGTCGTACAAATGGCAACAAAGATGAGAAGAATCGTCCGAATAATGTAAATACTGTAAATACTACCTCATCTCAGAAATATAGACAAATATTAAAGTTTCAAGAAAAATTTTTTTTTAATTTTTGAGAATTCAATTTAAAACTTAGGTATCGAAAATGGAGTGGAAGTAACTACATAATTTTTTTTCTTCGCAATGTTTTTCACGCATTTATTTTTTCTGCTTCAAAAAAGCTTTGTAGAGGAAAAAAATCATAGTAGACAAATCACACTGCTCTGCTCGTGTTGACGTAAGTATTAACCCTTTGATTTTGTCTTGTGTTCTAACCGCTTGAGAGTGGAAAAGAAGTCAAGTATAGATTAGAATTCCACTACTATGAAAAGTTATTTCGTTTTATTTAGTGAAGTATCATAATTATACTGAACCTCATCTCAAAGTTGTGTATACGATAGTGGTGGAGTATGAAAATTAAGACACTGCTTGAGTTTGTCCGCCTCCTCAGAAAAATCACGGACCCTTATTGGCCCTTTCACTTTCAACGTTCCACAATCGCCATTGTATATGATCATCAAAATATCCTTCGTTCATTCGAAGAGTTATTTGGACAACTGAAATTATTGTGTTACGCTTGTTGTTTTTATGCCGTTTCTACCTCTCCCTTAAAACTTCTTCGTGAGAAGGGCAGTGGCGGATCTATTATGAAACTAAGAAAGTTAATCTTCAGGGCCCGTAATCCCAGAAGAGCTCCTGAAATAACTTTTTCAACGAAATCATTTTTATATGTTTGTTTTTTAAATTAAAATAAGGACGTTTTCGTGATAGAATTATAAGCCAATGGGTTGAATGTAGCTAATGTTGACATTAAAATATACTCTAAATTCCTCTGTAATTAGTCAATTTTACAAATTTTCTTAGAGGCTTGCAGTGCCCGATCCCTCAGCTGTGTGTATTTATATATATAGTCATCCGCAGACAGATCTGTATCACAGCTCATCAGTACGGTTAGACATCCGATTGCTTCTAACCAGGATTGAAACCCGACCGAATTATCTTCAATCGACGATTCTACCTCTGTAGAGGAAGACGGATTTTAGCGTGTTATATACAATGTAAACACACGCCACTAGCCGAGAATGTTCAAATCTATTACAATATATATATATACTGCAAACATATTTATTTTTATCTGCACAATGGCGAATATACTATGAAATTAATGTAGCTTATGCTTCAGGACTCTTAATCCCAGAGAGACCACTGAAGCAACTTGTTTTAATGAGTGAATTTTTAAACAAAATCAGTGATTTTCTTTTAAAACTGTTATTAAAATAAATCAATTTTGGTGATAGTATCATACTATAATAGATTGAAATTGGGTTCTGTTGAGTTGGCCAGAATCTATTCATAGCCTAAATTGGGAAAATTGAATCCTCGAATCTATTGCTGCTAGTTGCGAGGGGTGGGGGTACATATCTGTTAAAGCTGTAGGTTTCAAAAAATAGGTTCGCCACTGGGCAATATTCCTAAGCTAATGGGTTGAAGTAGCTAATGTCGGCCTTTTAGAATATGCTCTAAAACCTATTTCATATGAACTCAAAATTTTCTTGGGTATTCTAAATCCCCAGCTGTATGGGCTCATTGAGCTCAACAGAATCCATTCATAGCCTACATTTTAGCAGTTGGATCCTCCGATTTATTGTTGCTGGTTGTGACCGGGGGGGGGCGCATGTTTTTTCAAGCTCTGAAGCTTGAACAGTGTATATCCGCCACTGTTAAAGTGCTTCTTATTTCCGGTGAGAGAAAACAATAAACAGAAGCAAACCGTTTACTGCTGTTTCTATTTTCTACATTCACTTACGCACAACTAGCCTTGGGAAAGATATTAATCCGTCTCTTCCCTCCAGTTATGGGTTAAATAACAGTACAGATTGAGTTCTATAGCCTTGCCTGGCAACCAGTCTACCGCAGAAAGTGATGGCAACATACTGCGGAATAATTATCTGCCTAGTCAGTCATGTCTCTTTTGAGACATGAACGCCCAAGCGTGTATCACGTATAGCACTTAACTGAATGAGACTACCATCTCTTTGGATATGAATAGTACACCTGAAGAAGGGTGTAGAATGCATCAGCCAAAATGGTGTAGAGACACAGTATAAATAACACAGAAAACTAACTCTTCGAATGACACGAATTCATCTCAAAATTGCAATATCCTTCCAATACTTGAGCACCTCGACGTGGTATAATGGTTAGCAAGCTTGTCTCGACAGAACCTATGGGGTACCCAGTGAGGATCTAACTCACAACTCAGATCATTTTAACCGAACATTGGTTCTCAAAATTACTGTCTTTATAAGAATTCAATTTGAATTTTTATATATATATTAACGAGTGGGCTCGTGTTGTTAAAAATGTCGGCAAAATATTTATATCGATATACCGTCTAAAATGACTGCAACATATTGATATACCTATTATTGGGTATCTTACATTAAGACATTAGAAAAAATAGTCCAAAGGACAGGAGGGATATATATATATATATATATATATATATATATATATATATATGGATGTGTGTGTGTGTATAAATAAATACAGAACTGTCTATTATAATACGGAATATATGTTATATTAACACCTGAATAATAGTAATACTATACGTCACTACATACAGGGTGTCCATAAAGTTCATATCCACTTTAAAAAATTTAAAATACAAATAAAGTTATAAATCTTTGAAAGTGCACACAGACCTTATGGACACTCTGTGTATATATATATATATATATATATATATATATATATATATATATATACACACACTATATATATATATATATATGTGTGTGTGTGTGTGTGTGTGTGTGTGTGTGTGAGACTTTTATAATTTTGTTCATTGTCTTTGCATCCATGGGTTCACAGTTTAAACCTGCCTTTGTACTATATTCCATTTGAATAGGCGTGCAGATAAATACCTATTTCAATGGGTTGGCTTCTCAATTCTTGTGCCATTAAATGTCTTGATATAAAGAAATGATTCGTTTGCTTACTCGAACAAGCGACAATGTAATAAATCCTGTTCGTATTTCAACCATTTAAAGATTGTTCAGAAATTTTATTTGAAGCCTCCAAGGCTATCATTCTTTTCTTATAAATTTCTGCGTCCGATTCTATATACATGTGAGTGTGACCGTAACCCTGATGTCATGAGTGACTTTCACAGTGAATATTCAGGTATGTATCATTCCTTAGTTCCATCAGTCCTGACAATGTTTTTAATCGTTTCACCCCAAGAAAGGCGATAATGTTACTAGAACGCAGAGGGTTACAGGGGATGAAAAAGAACGAGAATTTAGTGTGGAGGAGTGAGGAGAGGAAAAAATTATATAAGACTCAGAACAAGGCGATTAATGTTGCGTTTGAATCTTTAAAGATTGTAGTTCACTAGAAAGAAAGAAGTTCTTCAATATGGCAGTGAATGCTGGACAATGTTATCGAAGATGGAGGAAAAACTTGAGGCAACTGAAATGTGGTTCTAGAGAAGGATGCTGCAGATATCATGGATCAAGCATGTGAACAATGATAAGGTTTTGGAAAGGATGGAAACAGAAAGGAAATTAATAGTGTGCATCAGGAAGAGACAACTAGAATTCCTGGGACATGCAACGAGGAAGGAAGGCTTGGAGAACATGATGCTAACAGGCCAGATAGAGGGAAAGAGAGACAGGGAAAAGCAGCGTGTAACATACATCACAGGTCTGAGCAGGTAGATGGCAGAACGAGGGTTGCGCGGTGTAATAGGGGAAAGCGTGCTGAGAGCCACCAGGAATAGGGAGACGTGGAAAGCAATGATCGCCTACGTCCTGAAAGGATAAGGCACATAAAAGAAGAAGAAGGTAGTACTGAAACAAGAAAATGGAAGGGAGTTTCACAGTTGCGAGAAAAACAACTTAAATTTGAAATGGTGCTTGCATCTAGCTATTTCAATAATAAAACGACGTGACCCAGTTGCTAGTCTAGTAGCACACCAAAATTCATACAGTCGAGGCACCAGGATTAAAATTTTACCAGAACTGTTGTTATGAAAATACTTGCAGAAATAAACAGAGTCAAGCCACGACACCCCGGTGAGAAAATGACCGAAGTCATGATGCCTGATTAGGGTTTTCTCCATTACAGACCCTTTTTTGAATTTAGTCAATAATCTCGATATGCACAACAGGAACAACAGGTCAGTAATATTCAATGTACAGACGGATGGTAAATTTATAAATATGCAAAATTGATACTGACAAGGAAAAATTATCTGGCTCAAAACATTTAACCAACTTTCCAAGCAGAAGACCTAGCTATTGATTCAATGTAATCTCTCAACTTAATGTCAGAGGAAAACGTGACTTAAAAGACTTAAAGTGTTATTCCCTTAAAATTTACAGTATGGAAAAACCATACTACTTCTACGGAATCAAGTCACTCTCATTTCCTCTATACTCCAATTGTAATTAGAAGGTTTCACGCAGACCTTCACTTCAAGAACTGCTAATATATATATATATATTGGGATTTCTCTTAACACGACATTCTTAACCTCTTCAAGTCAAAGGTCAATCGTAATCGTCCTTATTATGATAATCTTCAATTCCTATCACCTCCGTTTTTATTCATATCACACTTTATTCAGTGCCCCACTAGCCTGAGTGACTCTCGAAATTTGTTTGGGATAAATCTACGATTATAATAATATGTAAATAAATCCTGAGAAAAATCAATTACAAATAATTTTTGTCACAAAATCATTTTCAAGGCAATATAACAGCAATGTTTTTACAATACATTCTATAGTAAAATCATTTATAATGCATTCTTATTGTAAAATAATTTACATAGTAAAATTTACAATGCATTTTTGACGTAGAATTATTTACTATGCATTTCTATAGAAATATTGTTTTGACTGCACTTTTCTAAAAGTGTATTGAGGTTGGAATTTTATAGGAAAAGGCGTTTACAATGAAGATCTAAAGTAAACTTAAAATAGGCTGAGTGCTTCGCTCGCAGATTCTCCACCAACTCGATACTGGACTTATCTGGAGCATCTGTACGCGATATCCCACCCCGAACTGAGGCCCAACTGACTGACAAACACATTACTCCCTCGGTAGTCTCCAAAATAATTTCAAAGCTTGACCCCCATAAAGCGAGCGGTAGTGACAGAATACCAATCATTGTCCTAGAGAAATGTGCTCCTGAACTCTCCTCTGTTCTCTCTAAACACTATAACTACTGCCTTTCTGCTTCTTGCTTTCCTGCCTGCTGGAAATTCTACTCTGTGGTTCCTATATATAAAAATACCGGAGAACCCTCTAACCCCGCTATCAGCCTCCTACCAATCTTTGGCAAAGTGTTCGAAGCCATCATCAATGGCGAGGTGGTACATCTCACAGCCCACAGATTCTTCTCTGACAAACAGTAAGGTTTCGGCTTTACCAGGTCTACTGCTGATATGCTCATAACCATCACCGAATATATACATCAGGCTCTCGACAATAACGGCGAATCCCGAACTGTTGCCCTAGACATCTCCAAAGCGTTTGATAGAGTCTGGCATGCTGGCCTGCTATGCAAGCTGCTGGGCTACGGTATAACTGGATAATTATTTGACCTAATCCAGTCATTCATTTCAGATGACACAATGAAGGTAGTATTGAATGGACATGCTTCCCAATACTATCACACGAACACGGATGTCCCTCAAGGCTCTATTCTAGGTCCCATGCTTTTCCTTATCTACATTAACGATCTCCCCGATGTAATAAGATCCCAAGTAGGCATATACGCTATCGACACTACGGTTTACTCTTGCCTCGATCAAAAATCTGCCGAGGCTGACAAAGCAAACCTCACTGCCGAGTTTGAAAAAGACATCCAATACATGGTGGACTGGGGTAAGAAATGGCTCATGAATTTTAATACTTCCAAAACGAAACTGCTTTCTATTAACCACCACAGACAATCGCTCCTACCCCCCATTACCATGGACAGTCTAGTATCCCAGAAAGTAAAACACTGCGCCTCCTCGAGTTAACTCTCACAACAGACCTCAAGTGGAATGATTATATAGAATCCATAGTTAAATCCACTGCTAAGAAGGTCGATTCTCTGTGCATGGCCAGAAAGTTTTCCCCGTCTAAAACAATCCTGCACATATACAAATCTACCATTCGCCCATGCATTGAATACTGCTGCCATATCTGAACAGGTGCCCCAGCTATCCATCTACGGGTCCTTGACAAAATCCATCGGAGAATCTGTAATGTGATCGATCCCGACTTGGCAGCTCGGATACAGTTACTTTCTCACCGGCGCAATGTGGCTTCCCTGTGTCACCTCTACAAATACTTCTGCTCAGATGAACTTAGCTCACTGGTACCCCCTATACATGAATATACTCGAGCCACAAGATTAGCAACTAGGTCCCACCCTTTTACTGTGAAACCAATAAATTGTAAACGCAAATTCTACTCCATCAGCTTCTTCTCTCGCACTTCCCACCTATGGAATTCCCTTCCGTTTACTTGCTTTCTCGGCAGCCACAATCTTCAAGAATTCAAATGTCAAGTTAATAGACATCTCCTGTCTCACTAAGTTGCATCTTCTCTCTCTTTCTCTCTCTCTCTCTCTCTCTCTCTCTCTTTCATGCTCCTTTCTTCGTCCACTCCACTCTCATCAGTATTCTCATCCTTCTCTTACCCTCTTCCTGAAACCCCCTATAACCTGTCACTCTTTCTCATAACTTTCCTCCTGTGTAACCCTCTGCTCAACAGTGGTAGTAAAATGCCTTGCTTGTGGTGAAACGATTATAAAAAAAATTAACTGTGAAGTTCTACGGCAAAATTATTTTCAATATATTAAAATCACTTACAATACAAATCTGCTGTAAAATTATTTACATTGCATTTCTAAAGAAAACAGTTTGCCTAAAGACAAATTAAAAAAAAAAACCCTAAAGTATCTTAAACACTTACGCCAGGAACTTGAAATAATATTATCTCAAGCACTAAGGAGACATTTTTCCACTCAGTACCTATCCTTCAGGAGACGGGGATTGGGGTGCTTTTGGCGTCCCCCAAAGGAGATGTGCCGAGTGGGTTGTAGCAACGTTTTGTACCTGGATTTTTTCCGCATGAAACACATTAAACTCCGAGCTTGTAACAAACACACTCTGTTCCGATACTTTCAGCCTTGTGCTATATCTAAGCTGCGCTTTAAAAAATCACCATTCTGTTCCGATTTAGGAGTAAGGATAAATATACAATTTTTCGAAAAATGGGTAGTTGCCTTTCTAAGCAAACTTTTTAAAGATTCATCTTGAGAACAAGCATAGCGCGTTTGCGTGCTTTTGTTTTGATATTACGGGTTTAAGTATTAAGAAATAAACTGAAAAAAGAAGTGGCTTACAATACTCACAGTACAAGTGACGTCTGGCGCTGAAACCGAAGGGAATAAATGAAAAGTTAAAACCGTTGGTTTTTATAGCCGAATATTATCAGTCACGTTCAAACACTCCTCTCGAGTTTTGGCAAAATACAGACACATTGACGTGTGTTTCTTTTGTTTCGTACACAGATATTACAGAAGAACAATAATAGTAATTTTAAAGATTATATTTGTATTCTTTCTTTCTTAGCTTGGATTTGATTGTTCATAGCGGGGATCAACTGAAGACAAGTCTCCTCAATAGTAAAACGTAGAATTTTGATATCGAACAAGTTAGTACCTGACATCTCGCTGTTGAGACAAAGTGACAACGGGTCAAATTGCCCGAATGTTGCGGGGACTGGACTATTTTTAAACTTGGCTCGGTTGTACGCATTTAGAGTTCCCTGCATAAAACTGACCTTGTGTCAAATCTTGCCAGGTTGGGGCGGCAAGAAAATATAATCACTTCTTGACATCTTGGCTAAGATCAAAGTGTAGTATCGTTCCTTATTAACTTTATTATGATTATCTCTCTTTCCTATTCTATCTTCTGTTTTTCATTTTGATAACCAAGTTGTGTTTTTCCACGCGATCAAAAGAGAATAGGCCATTATTTATCAGGAATTGGCAGGGCGTAAGGGTCGTGTAGTGAGTACTCTCATTCGATTAAACTACATTTCATCTCTTCATTGTGTCTCTGTCTTCAGAGTCTTGGGAAAAAGCTACCTGCAGCAGAACGTCCTAAAGCGAAATAAACGAGGAGGTGGGTTTGTAGTAATATAGTGGATTATCCATTCTAGTGAAGAGTGGTTGTATGTTGTTGCAGATTAACGGAATTTGGCCTCGTTGTAGATAGCCTACTAAAAGTCATAAAAAGATTATAAATCAAGGAAAGCAATTTGGGTTTAGAAACAACATTTTATATATACATATATCAATTTAGGTTTTTACAATTAAAGTAATCTTTTAAGTATGGGTCCAAAGGACGTTAAAATGTTCATGGCAATAAATGCTAAAAAGAGAGTTTTTGCATATGAATGTAGGAGCGTTGTAAATTAGGAATGTCTTTGATATATCAGCTCCTTTGGTCGGTAAGTAGTTTTGAGATAGCGAAGGATATGATGATAGGGAAGAGAAGCGAGCATAGTAATTCGCTTGACGTCGGTCAAGGGAGATACTAATTACACTCGTCTCTCTCGAGTCTGTGTGTGTCTGTTTGTGTCTCGGCTTTTTATTTCGTCTTTTTGGATCGCAGCAGATCATTTGGGAATTCACATCCGTATTTGATTCTGGGCTTCCCATTGGCCGATATAAAGTTCGCGTAGGCTCGCGAAATAGAATTTGATATTTAATTAATTTTTAGTTTTCAACCGGAACATCTGCGTGAAGCCGGAGTGCGCACCGACGAGTTTTGGTCATTTGCTTTCTGGTTGCGAGGGTGCAAATATCCGGTCCCTCCTTTGCTCGGTATCACCACAGTAATACCGATGACAGCGCAATTGACAATTCTGTGCTATTTTGGGTCTTGGTCCGGGTTCACACGCTCCCCACCTCCATTAAAGTGACCTTGTGTCAAATTGTGGTATTATATTATATTTCTTTTTCTTTTTTTTTTACTTGCAGAATTTTCATACCAAACAAATAGTGTAAGATAAGTGAGAACTAAAAATGTCTTACTGTTCGCTGTAATCCTGCAGTCTCAATTTTCCAAACTTTTTTCTGTCTTCTAGTTTCTTCCACATTGTCTGTAGCTTCTTCGAAACTATTCCCGGTATTCCGATTAACAAACGACACTATTGTCCCTTTCATATTACACAACTTCGTCTAACTGCTTTGATAAGCTTTTTCCCTACTACCCCGACCACGTGAACCTAAGCGTGATACTAGATTGGAATCTAGGTCCCACACCTTTTACCACTGGAATAGTTAAATGTAACCGACACTTCTACTCCAACAGTTTCTTTTCTCGCACTTTCCATATATGGTACTTCCTTCGATTTACTTACTTCCCTGATAGATTATTATTATTATTATTATTATTATTATTATTATTATTATTTATGTGATGTGTCCCTTCAAGACGTAGGCGATCATCAACTCCTACTTGGCTTTGCCTCTTGTCGCTATCGAAATTCTTCTTCTTGGTATCTCTCCCAAACCCCACTCTGCCTTCCATTTGCTCAGGCCTATCAAGTAGGTCTCGCGCTGCTTTCCCCTGTCTCTCTTTCACTCTATCCGTTCTGTGCTACATTTAAATATAAAAATTTAAAAGTTAATTGCCATCTTCTTTATCCTTGAATACTATCTTTTTGTAAGATGAAAAACACGTTGATTTGGAGATTCTTGCAAAAATCGTGGTATTTTAATTCTTTTAAATTTTTCTGAAAATATTTCTTTTTTCTTTACACCTGTTACCCTACATACTTAATTTTATGAACTTTCGAGAAATTCATTTTTTTATCACCTCATAGTTCTTTTAGTTACATACTAATGTCTGTAACTATTTCTCCATGGGAAATTTAAATCGTCAAATTTTGTGGTGGGAGGTGACAAATGTTACAGAAAATCTGCTCTGAAACGAAAAATAAAAAGATTTATGACATCATTTAATCAGAATAGCTTTTAATACCTTTTATGAGTAAAATATATTATAAATATTATGATCTTAAGAAAATAAATTTTAATATCTAAATTTTAAATCTTTTAAATTTCTGTATTAATTTGTATTGATTAGATGATTTGGTTACTAAGTAAAATCTATATTTGCTAATCATAAATGGAAAACTTTGATACAATACAGCGATTCCAAATATTTTCAAAATAATTTTTTTTTAATCATTTCACCCCGAGCAAGCCATCAATGCCACTGATGTGCAGGGGGCTACATAACTGTAAAAAGATTAATTAGAAGAGAGTGAGGAGTACAAACTAGTTAGAAAAAAGCAATAGAAAGCTGAGAATGCAGGTGCGATGACAGATACATAGGTGGAGAGAAAGGGAAGGTCATACGGAGGTGGGAAGAGAGCTAGAGTCCAGTGATTAATAGATGAGTATTGACATTGCATTTAAATTTCTGGAGGTTGTAGCCGTCAGGAAAGCAAGAATATGGGAGCGAGTTCCACAGGCGGGAAGTGCGAGAGAGGAAGCTGCAGGAGTAAAATTGTCGTCTGCATTTGGCTAACCTGACTGTGAATGGGTGGGACCTAGTTGCCAGCCTGGTTGCACGAGTAAACACCTGTAAACACTTAAGTTCGTCCGAGCAGAAGCCATGAAAGTATTTATAGAACAGACAAAGGGAGGCCGCATTTCGACGGTGGGGAAGTGGCTGCAGTCTAGCCGCCAGATCAGTACATATCACATTACAGATTCTCCTTTGGAGCCTGTTGAGACCACTGAGGAGAACGGCAGGGGCGCCTGACCATATATGGCAGCAGTACTCTATGCACGGACGGATGGTTGACTTGTATATATGCAGGATGAATTCAGGCGGAAAAACATCCTGGATTGGCAAAGTGACCCAACCTTCTTAGCAGTAGATTTAGCTCTGGAATCAATATAGTGGTTCCATTTGAGGTCTGAGGAGAGGGTAAGGCCGAGGAGGCGTAGGGTGTTGCTCTCAGGGAGAATCGCTTGCTTTTTTTTTTTTTTTGTGTGTGTGTGTGTGTGTGTGTGTGTGTGTGTGTGTGTGTGTGTGTGTGTCTATTAACGTTCCGATTTTGTAAATATGGACGTCCATACGCGACATTATCAGAAAATAAAAAAGATAACTATATATTTTAAGTACCTAACATTCACTAAAATATTTGATTTTCCTAACTTTTTAGATTACTCTATAATTAGAAATTATATATCATTCAGTAATGAATTAGAGCACTCTGGCTATTGGGCGTGTATAATGATAATATACACGCTAAAAAGTCTGCCTTCTTCTACCGAGCGCCCATAGCCCAGGGGTAGAATCGCCGACTGACGTCAGTTCGGTCGGGTTTCAATCCTGGGTTAAAATCAATCGGAGTCTAACCGTATACAGCGAAACAGATCTGTCTGCGGATGACAATATATATATATATATATATATATATATATATATTTATATTTATATATATATATATATATATATATATATATATATATATATATATATATAAATGGCATTCACTTGATATTCATCAAGTAATATTTATAGATATGTCTCCGTTACAAAACAAAATTAGATAAACTTCTGAGAGGAACTCAGGCGAGGCGTGGCCTAACGCCAGATTCTCGTCTAGGGGAAATCAGACAAGAACGTATGCAGGGTTTACGGAGAATTTTTGCCCGAGCGCAGGCTCTCAGAATCCCCCACGGGAAAAAAAACCGGCCTTGTGCGACATCCCACTTCTGCGATGAGGCACGGGTAAATACCGAGTTCATTAAAGATTACATTTAAGCCAATACGAATTGCTTCTACGAAATTTGTTACAGTATCTATATCAGTCAGTCAGTTAAGTGCCATCCGTGATACACGCTTTAGGCGATCATATCTCGATCGAGACATAACTGACTGGGGAGAAGATTATCCCGCAGTAGGTTACCATTGCTTTCTGCGTTAGACTGGTTACAATCCAAAACCCAATCTGTCCTGTTATTTAACCCATAACTGAAGGGGAGATTGATACCCTTCCCAAGGGTATTTGCGCGTAAGTGAATGCAATGAATTTAACTGAAATTCGAACTCGGCTTCCCGATTTCTCGTTCCGAGTCGATATCCACTGCACCACAACGCACATCCCCAGTATCTATGTACATACTTTTAAAATGCCTGTTTGTAAAGCCCTAATGAAATTCATTACAGAGATTATTCAAATTTCTATTTGCGCATTTAGAACGAATTTTAAAAATCTTAATATGTTTGAATTCTTTTGCGTTATAATCATCCTTGATCATGAAAATATGTTAGATTGGTCGGTTTACCAATTATGAAGTCCTCTTTTTTTAAATCTGTTCATCGGCATTTGTTAAAGAACGGGATAGGATTGCGGTTTTACAATGTTGTCATCTGATGAGAATAGATTCATGTTTCTACAAGTCGCGTAAAAAATTTCTCCCCAACATAGTGGTGGATTGAAAAACAAGAAAATAAAGAAAGGATTTTTATTATATCTTTAGATTCACCACTTGAGGATGAGTAACATGTATCGTTTCTATTATAATAAAGACCGTCGGGTATTGTATTTATTTTTGAGATGAGTAATTTTCATTAATCTTGAAATTATTTCAAACTTTTTTCATCTTGGTTGATATAGGTGTTATAACAGACACAACGTTTCGACTAAGTACTTTCAGGTCATCATCAGGATTTTTGACAGCTATATCAACCAAGATGAGAACAAAAGTTTGAAATAATTCCAAGATTACTGAAAATTGCTCCTCTCAGAAATACATACAAATTATGAGAAGTGTCAAGAACCCACTAAATTAATCCAGTTGTCACCTGCAGTTGGACACCTGCATTCAGATTTAGTTTTAGCTGCAATATTTTAAGTAAGAAATTTCTTACTTTTTACTTCATTAGAATATCTTTTCCTTTTCCAGGTTTAATAACTTGTCCTGTTCTTTTCCAGGTTTAATAAGTTGTCCTGTTCTTTTCCAGGTTTTATATAATCTGAAGAATATTACTTTTCATGCGCGCTTTTTCCATGTAACACATGATTTTTCCCAGGCCAATTAATTTAGTACAAATTTAATGCTGAAAACCGCATTCAGAAATATTAAAACTAAAACAATTTATTTGCGATTGATTAAAAAAACAATAAAAAATTGATTATTTATAATTAATACTGATAATCAATTCTGATGAAATAATATGTGATAATCAATGTTTAATTGACAAAAATGATAAAAGATATAATCAGAATTTAAATGTTGAAAACCGCATGCAAAAATATTAAACAGAAATTTATTTGTCTATATTTCTGAGATAAGGTAGTATTTACAGTATTTACATTATTCGAACTATTGTCCTCATCTTTGTTGACATTTGTACGACATTTCGGCCGTTGTACGCTCCGGCCTTCTTTAAGCCAAGTGGATATAGACGTTGGTTAGTTCCTGACTTGACACTTAGAGTTGGAAATTCAATACCAGGCTACAGCAGTGGTAAACAAGTAACTTGCATGGTTAGAGGGAGATAACTCATGACTTTCAATCGAGGCTTTACGCAAAGAATGAGTATGATATACCCCAGTGATTGTAATAAAAGGTTCGGTTCGAAATTTCTAGAACCTGAAGAAAGCCGGAACGTTCAACGGCTGAAACGTCGTACAAATAGCAACAAAGATGAGGACAATAGTCCGAATAATGTAAATACTGTAGAAAAAAGTTATAAAGAACAAGATTTATTATTAGAAACGTTAGTCACTCACTCACTTATGAAGTTAGTCTCTATTTTTGAACTTCATATATTTTGATGTAACTTTTTCTACTGAGCCAAAATTCATTTTTTTTTTTCAAAATGTAGCTAAGGAGGTGACCTATCTAACTCTGTAAACTGTTTGAAATTTATTTGTAACATACAACGTGTGTTAGCACGTGCAATACCCTGTCTTCATCAGCCGCCGACCAGGGGTGATGTCACGGTTTCGGTGGCTATGGCGGAACCGCCACCCCTGGCGCCACCAGGCAGGGTATGAAGATAAACTTTTTGATTGTCGCTCTTGTATATTCTCATATAGAATTAAATAAAACGATCGATCCTCTTTGCAGTTTGTATCGGCAATGAAATTTCCTGAACGCGTTTGCCGTTATTAACACGCTCGTGAAGGAAGAAGAAAAAAACGTTGTAGATGATCACACAAATATCTCATTTGCACATATTAGATCGTGATTATGCGCGAATTTTGTTCGCTTGTTGTTTTTATCTCGACCAAATCCAACTTGACACGTTCTGTACCGTTGTTCGAATGCGCTGTGAAGCGCTTTTTAAACCACGGCCAGTGATGTCTATTTTAGAAAGGAAAGAAATAACTGAATGTCCCAGAAACCCGCGACATCCAATAGGCATCATGTTACACCTCCTACCATTGTCCATACATTCGCCACGCAGTGATTCGTATCGGTTTTTCTTTAGCTCGTGCGCCTCTGCCCTGTCTCTTCCCAAGGGACTGTTAACTCTATTAGGAAGACAGTCTTTTTTGAGTTTGACCAGAATACGATGTCGAGGCGCTTGTTTGTCTGTGCGATGTGTGTTGGAAATTTTAGAGACGTCATTAGGTCTACTGAAACCTCCCAATCACTGGCTCCGCTCAGCAGCTTCATATTCGGGGCTGCTTGTTTTTTCTTTGCAGGGAATTCACTCTCTTTATGAAATCTGATCTTAGTCTCCTTGGCTGCCACAAGCCGTTGGTTTGCTGTCTCACATTGTGTTCTTATTAACTCCTTGGTCACCTCTAATACCTTGTTGTGTCGCCACGTATACATCTGGAGCGATTGTGGACAAGCAGAAAGCACATGACTCAAGGTACCTCGGTCCTTTTTACAGGAAAAACAGAGTACTGTATCTATGTATCCCCACATTTTGAGGTTTGTTTCATTTGGGAGAAGGCCGTATGTAAATCGAAGAAGAAAAGATATCGCCAATGGCTCCATCGCAATTAGCGAGTTCCAAGAAAGTTTAATCGGTTCTATATCATTCCAGGTTGTCCACTTGCACTGTTTAGCTTGAGTAATAGCAGTGGCTATTCTATGCCCACCTCTTCGAACATTTTAACTTCTTCCATTACCATGCGCCTCTTTCCCTTTGGTTTCTCCTTGGAGAAGAACTTGTGCGTTGTGTTTCCCAGTCCAACCCGATCATTTTGAGTCACACCCATGATATCTCTGACTCGTAGGCAGGTTTCCGCGTCTTGGGTTGCCTCTGCAGCTGCAGCGGACCACTTTGTACCAGATTTAATCTCTGGATGCACTCTCTTAATACAATCATCAGCTGAATCCCTCATCATCATGTACAACCGTACCTTCCCAACCTTGAATTCCTCCACTAACGAGTGTATAGGAAGCTGCAGATGTCCGGAGTTGGTATATAGCCCCACTTTCGAAAAACAAGGAGGAACTCCAGGCCATTTACGCAAGTATTTATTGATTACTTGCTCAATGCGCTCAATACGAGAAATTGCAATTTCATACATCTGCAAAGGCCAGAAAAAGCGGGGTAATAGGCCATGTTGCTAACACCACGCTTTCATTTTGTCGGGCAGATAGGCTCTATCGATCGAAATTAGACCCCTTAAAGCTGCTTTCTCTGTAACTCTGTACCCCGATGTCGATCAGTCAGAGGGATTTCATACATCCGTCCGAGGCATTTCACTGGCATTCTTTTACTGTTGGTATTGTTTTATCACCAATTCTGAAGTGAATTCCCTTGACAGACCCTCGAACTAATGACAAGCTTTGACTTTTCTGGGGCTTTGCCTTCATTCTTGCCCATGTGAAGAGATCATGATATTTTTGTAATAGTTCATCGGCAGCAATTTTAGAAGGGACGAGAATGGTGATATCATCCATAAAAGCCCTAGAAGGGGGAAGGACCAGTTGTTCATTAGTCATCACTCCCTCGGCTGTGCTTGATGCGCCTCGTAAACTTAACTCCATGACCAGAACGAAAAGAAGCGGGGAAATTACACAGCCCATCATGATGCCGATTTCAAGTGGTTGCCATTTGGCACTGTAACCATTGACGGTGAATTTCATAAAAGCTGAGTTAAAATACTTTATTATGATTTCCCTAATCTTGCTAGGGAAGTTGAAAAACTCAAGGGCCATTCCTATCAACTTATGTGGGACTGAACCATATGCATTGGCAAGATAAAGCCATACTACATGGAGTTATGTCTTATTTCTTTTGGCTGATAGAATGGAATTCCATATCATCTGTGCATGCTCCAGACAACCAAGGAAGCCAGGTATCTCAGCCTTTTGAACAGATGTGTTTATGTACTTGCTTTCTAGAAGAAAATCTGTTATTGGACGAGCGATGACTCCAAAAAATATTTTCCCCTCTACGTTCAGGAGGGATATGGGGCGAAACTTGGAAATGCCTTTTGAGTTCATTTCTTTAGGTATCCAAATGCCATCAGACAAACACCATTCCTGCGGTACAATATTCTGCTTCCAGATCCGCTGGGGAGTTTCCTGAGAACGCCTAGGCGGTTTTTATATAATTTATATATCCCATTCATTCCGGGGGCACTACCAGCGCGTGCCTTTCGGACAAAATCCCGGACTTGACTTACTTTTATTCCACTATCATCAAACATAACTATTGTATCTTGAGACCTTGGTAAACTATTCATAGGAGGGATTGGTATCTCTCGTATCTCATCTGAGTAAATCATCTGCAAGTGATTCACCAACTCCTCTTGAGGGGCATCAAGTTTGCTGCTCTTTGCTTCCACGAAAAATCTCTTAGCAAAAGCATGCGGATTAAGGAAACATCTCCGAGGCCGCCGCTTTTTTTTTATATGTTACCATCATTTTAGACAGCATATTGATATAAATATTTTGCCGTCATTTTTGGCGGCACGGGCCCACTCATTTTAATATATTCATCTATTTATATATACTTTTAAAATGCCCGTTTTTAAACCGTAGTAAAAAGAGCGAAACAGGAAACATGGACAAAATTCCATTAATATTCGATATGTCGTTCGACAAAAACTGTCAAGAAACTGTCAAGAATCAAGAAATTGAAATCAGAATCAGTCAGAATTAAGATCTGTAAGAATAAATCACCCTGTGAGAATCATATTCACTATTCAGTTGTAATTTTTATAGCAAAATTAACTACAAACCTTTACACTGCATTTAAATGCTTGGCCTGTTAATAGCGATTTACCATGCGTAGCTGAGATGTGGCATAAGGCCAAAAAAGGAGCACTGAGTGAGGATTGAGCTGGATTGATCTAGCGAGACAAACTTGCTAGCCATTACACTACCTCGAAGTACACCGACTATTAATAGTGATTTGCTAAGCGTATCATATATGAGGCCAAAAGACCAAAAGTAAAAAGCACCCAGTGAGGATCGAACTCACAACTCAGTCACAGTTGATCCATCGAGACGAACTAGCTAATCATTAGTCTACATGGAAGTGCGGTGCATGTTTGGCAGCTTAGATGTGGCATGAGGCCGAAAATGAGGCGCACTCAGTGAGGATCGGACTTTATTGATCGTGTGAAGTAAGCTTGCTAATCATTAATTTCCAATATATATATATATATATATATATATATATATGTGTGTGTGTGTGTGTGTGTGTGTGTGTGTGTGTGTGTGTGTGTGTTTAGTAGACTGCTCAAAACAATTAGAGGAACACTTTGAAAACACATCAGATCTAAACAGGGGAAACATGATCTTGAATATCCTTCCTGATAATACGTATAAATGATGTATTGATAGCAAAATGATGCCACATAATTTGATAGAAATGAAAATGATCACCCTATACAGGGGAGAAATCAAAGACACCCCAAAAATAAAAGTGAAAAAATGATGCAGCAGACTGAGAAACTCAAAATGATTCCCAGTAGTTTGTGTGGCCCCCACGTGCTTGTACGCTTACCTGACAACTTTTGGGTATGCTCCTAGTGAGACGAGGGATGGTGTCCTGGGAGATCTCCCAGATCTGAATCAGAGCATAACTGAGCTCCTGGACAGTCTGACGGGCAACCTGGCGTTACCGAATGGACCTAAACATAATGTCCCAGAGATGTTGTATTGAGTTTAGGTCAGGTGAACGTGGGGGCCAGTCAATGATATCAATTCCTTCATCCTCCAGGAACTGCCTACATTCTCTAGCCACATGAGGTCGGGCATTGTTGTGGACCAGGAGGAACCCAGGTCCCACTGCACCAGCGTAGGTTCTGACAATTGGTCCAAGGATTTCATCCCGATACCTAATAGCAGTCAGTGTGCCATTATCTAACGTGTAGAGGTCTGTGCGTTCATCCAGGGGTATGCCTTCCCAGACCATCACTGACCCCCACCAAACCGGTCATGCTGAATGATGTTACAAGCAGCATAACGTTCTCCACGGCATCTTCACACCCTTTCACGTCTGCGCATGTGCTCAGATTGAACCTGCTCTCATCGGCGAAGAGCACAGGGCACCAGTGGCGTAGTTGCCAATTCTGGTGATCTATGGCAAATGCCAATCGAGCTCTCTGGTGCTGGGCAGTGAGCACAGCGTCCCACTACTGGACGTCAGGCCCTCAGGCAACTCTCATGGAGCCTGTTTCTGATTGTTTGGTCAGAAATATTAACACCAGTGGACTGTGGAGTTCATTTTGTAGGGGTCTGGCAGTGCTCATTCTGTTCCTCCTTGCACAAAGGCGCAGATACCGAACCTGCTGTGGGTTTAAGGATAATCTACGGCCCTGTCCAGCTCTCCTGGAATAACTACCTGTCTCCTGGAATCTCCTCCATGCCCTTGAGGCTGTGCTGGAAGACACAGCAAACCTTCTTACAACGGCACATATTGATGTGCCATCCTGGAGGAGTTACACGACTTGTGCAACCTCTGTAGCGTCCAGGTACCGCACCATGCTATCAACAGAGACGTTGATCAAAGACAAATGAAAACTACAGCAGTAGAAAGTCAGTAAGTAAAAAATCAGCCAAAAGAGATGAGAAGGGAAAATAAGTATCAGTGGCCACAACCATTCTTGTTTTGGGGGGTGTCTTATTGTTGTCCCTCTGAAGCACCTGTTGTTGATGTCATTAACAACAAAACAACTGAAACTGATTAACAACCCCCCGCTGCTACTTAACTGACCAGATCAATATCCCAAAGGTGTGACTGATAGCTTGCTATACTCTGAATAAAAAGTGTTCCTGTAATTTTTTTGAGCAGTATATATATTAAGTAATTATATATATATATATATGTGTGTGTGTGTGTGTGTGTGTGTGTGTGTGTGTGTGTGTGTGTGTTATGCTTAATTGAACGTTTAATTTTTCTTTTCTTTCATTTGTTAGAAATTTCTGTGACTGTTGAACTCTTTCTTTCTTTCTTTCTTTCTTCTTCCCCCACCACGCGGGCCACATACGGGCTAGTTTGTGGGCTTCCCTCCCCGGCTGCTGTCTATGATTCCAGCCAAAAAGTCAAAAAGTATTTTTATCTTACTCGCAGTTATCATACTTGGATTGAGAGCTCATTAATTCTTTACATGGGAGTCAATTTTGTTTGCATTTCCCTCAGAATTTTAATTTGCCTTTTTATGTCTGTTATGCTTAATTGAACGTTTGGTTTTTCTTTTCTTAAACCTTTTAGAAATTTCTGTGGCTGTTGGACTTTAACTAAGTTAAAACTTCGTCATTCTTTATCCTGTTCCTTTTTTATTAATTGGAGTAGAATGCCCTGATATCGCCCGGTTCACATTCCTCCTACCTCTGTTGGACAGGCGTAGAGGCTTATCCCTTGATCCTTGTTTAGGAAGTGTTTTCCGACCGTCTCTTTTTTCTCCACAGACCTTAGTATTGGTGCTACCGTAATTTTCCTGCGAGGTGTGTGGTCGGTAGCAACGTCTCTTTATTGTAAGGGTACCAGGTTGGCTGTTCCCTAGTTACTGTTTCCAACTGGTAATTAGGAGCCCTAAATTTTGTGTAGCGTCAAGAACTGCTGCTCTGATCAACAGTTGCATAATATTTTGTTGTGCCATGTCGCGCATGGATAGGTGTCCATGCAAGAGCTTTCGGTGGGCAACCCCGAGACCACACTTTGCTGCAGCCCGCGCCAATTCCCTTCCAGCGCATGTCGTAGTTAATGGCCACCTGCCTTCTCTACTTGAGGTCTCTCCTTATCAACAAAAATTAATATAAACAACCATATCTCTAAAAAGTCTAAACCAGTCAAACTTAAATCAACAAAACCTCTTAATATTTCTTTTACTAACATCCGGGGTATTCGTACTAACTTCTGTGATGTAGAATCTTTCCTCCATCGAAAATCCCTTGACATCTTAGCGCTCTGTGAGACTCATCTCAAACTCTCAATTCCCTCCTCTGACTTCTCGATCCCTGGCTATCTTCCCCTCTTAAGGAAGGATTCCACAGTCCATATGCATGGGCTGGGTGTCTACGTTGGTAAACACTTCCCTCTAGCTAGTGTGACATTTCTCGAATCCCCTGACCACCCATATATGTGTCTCCGTCTGTCATTTCTCAGTTCGGTTAGCTATTCCCTCCTCCCCCGACTGCTCCCTGTTAGCATCTCTGACAATATAGATAAGGCTACTTCCTCCCACCCATTCGCTCACATATTTGTGTTCGGAGATCCAAACGCCCATCGTTCCGAATGGCTAAAAGACTTTGTTACTGATTCAGCTGGCATTCACGCTATGAAATTTGCCATTTCCCAATCCCATACACAAGTGGTGCATTTCCCCATACGCTTTTCCAGCATCCCCTCAGGACATGCCTCTTTACTAGATCTATGCTTCACCTCTGTATTTGACTCCTACCATGTCTCGAAGCTTTGCCCTCTCGGCAACTCCGACCCTGCTGTTGTCTCTCTCAATATATCTCACCACTCTCACTCCCCTCAGAAGCCTCCTACCTGCAGGATTTCCTACTGCTGCCAATGAGCTGACTGGGACGCGTTTCACGATTTTCTATGCGATGTTCCTTGGGGAAAGCTGTTCGGCTTCCCAGTTGATTGCGCCTCTGAGATTTCTAAGTGGGTAAAAGCTGGCATTGATGCCTTCATACCGATCAGGAAGTTTCGTCATCAACCTCATTTCTCCCCCTGGTTCACAGGAACCACTACTTCCGGCTATTTTGGAGACATGTATCTGACCAAAATAGGCGCTTATTTGCCTCTGCTGGTAATGAGTGCAAGAGGATCCTGAATGACGCCAAGCGGTTGTTTGCAGAGAGAATGAGGCAGTGCATAGCTGACCGCAAGTTCGGCTGCAGTAACTATTGTCGGCTGTTCAAACGTGTGCTGAACAACAGCAAATTCTCCATCCCTCCCTTAATCAATGAATTTGAGGTCCTCGCAGCATCAGTGTATAATGTCGAGTGCTTTCTCATCTAACTCCACATTTGATTCGTCTGGAGTACCCGCACCCGACTTCCCTCTTAGAACTGAGGCTGAACTGAAAGATGTTTACATTACCCTGTATTTGGTATCTAAGATAATATCAAAACTTGACCCCCATAAGACGAGCGGAGGTAATGGCATCCCGGTCATTGTCATTCAGAAATGTGCCTCTGAACTCTCCTCTGTCCTCTCTAAACTCTATAATAACTGCCTTTCTGCTTCCTGTTTTCCTGCATGCTGGAAGTCCTCTTCTGTCGTTCCTGTATTTAAGAACTCTGCGGAAACCTCGGACCTATCCAACGATCGCCCTATCAGCCTTCTACCAATTTTCTGAAATGTGTTCGAGGCCATTATCAATGCTGAAATAGTTCGACATCTTACTGCCCATAAAATATTCTCAGACAGGCAGTAACGGCTTCCGCTTCGCCAGGTCCACGGCCGATATGCTAAAGTCTACCACAGAGTAAATATACTAGGACCTTGACAAGTCCGGCGAGGCTCGTGCTGTTGCCCTGGTCATCTCTAAGGCTTTTGATAATGTTTGGCATGCTGGCCTTCTATGCAAGCTTCAGGGTTATGGCATCACCTGACGCTTGCTTGATCTGATTCAATCTTTCCTATCTAACCGCATAATGAATGTCGTCTTGAATGGGCATGCCTCCACATCCTACTGTACAATTATTTTCATAAATTATCTCCCAGACGTGATCAAATACCAAGTAGGCATCTACACAGATGACATCACAATTTACTCCCGCATCAATGAGAAATCCGGCGAGGCGG
The DNA here is from genome assembly GCA_037127315.1 of Ascarosepion bandense. NCBI lineage: Eukaryota > Metazoa > Mollusca > Cephalopoda > Sepiida > Sepiidae > Ascarosepion > Ascarosepion bandense. Next base: position 356,859 of record JBBBDQ010028554.1, read on the forward strand.
ACAAACAAAACCTCACTACTGATCTTGAGAGGGATCTACACTCTGTGATGGACTGGGGAAAGAAGTGGATTGTAAATTTCAATGCGTCTAAAACGAAACTGCTATATGTCAATCATCACAGCAAACTCTCCTGCCTCCCATAAGCATGGACCAAGCATGGACCAAGCGAGTCTCCTTGACAGCAATATATTGCGCCTCCTCGGCCTTACCCTCTTCTCTGATATCAAGTGGAACCATTACATTGACCCAATAGCTAAATCCACTGCTAGAAAGGTTGGGTCACTGTGTAGGGTCAGAAAGGTTTTTCCGCCTGAATACATCTTGCAAATATACAAATCAATCATCCGTCCGTGCATAGAATACTACTGTCATATATGGTCAGGCGTCCTTTCTGCTCATCTCAGTATTCTCGACAGGCTCCAAAGGAGAATCAGTAATGTAATAGGTACCGACTTGGCAGCTCGACTCCAACCACTTTCTCACCGACGAGATGTGGCTTCCCTCTGTCTGTTTTATAGATATTTTTATGGCTTCTGCTTCGACGAACTTAAGTCACTGGTGACCCTGAATTTACTCGTGCAACCGGACTGGCAACTGGGTCCACCCATTCACAGTTAGATCCACCAAATGCAAGCGACAATTCTACTTCATCAGCTTCTTTTCTCGCACTTCCCGCCTGGGGAACTCCCTTCCATATTCTTGCTTTCCTGACGGCTACAACTTCCAGGAATTTAAATGCAATGTCAATACCCATCTCTTATCCACTTGACTCCAGTTCTTTCTACATCACCCTGAACACCTTTTCCTTTCTCTCTACTTTCGTAATTGTCATCACACCTGTATTCCAATCCTTCTCTTGCCCTTTCTCTAACACCCCTTCTAACTGGTTCGTCTTATTCTTTACTCTCCTCCTATCTAATCTTATATAGTCCCCTACGCACCAGTGGCGATACCGCTTTGCTTGGGGTAAAATTATATATATAAATCCAAACAAGATCCTATTAATATTCATCCCGTTTCCCTTTCCCCACCCCCACTTCCTTTCTTGTGACACACTTAATTTTCATTTTTTTACACATATATAATCTTTAAATCTCCTTTCAAAGATAGAGTTTGAATCCATTTTGCCATTTCTCTTTGTTTCCCCTCTGTCTTCCCTACCCTCTGTAACAGCGTCTAGATACCTATCTTCTAACATAATCTTTCTCTTTTTTTAACTCCCCTTTCCACTGATCTTTCTTTTTTCTCTCCTTTTCTTTCTTCTTAAGTGAACTTCCGCTGTATAATTTTGTAAAAATTTTCCAAAATATATGGTCGCTGACTTCGCAGGAATAATCATACGACACATGTGATTTTCGAAGTTTTATTTTAAAAAATAATATATATATATATATATATATATATATATATATATATATATATATATATATAATATAGGTACTACCACTAAATCGCTAAAAAACAGCATAGTTTGAATAAAAAAAGGTCCCGAACTTTATGAAACAAACTTTTTTTCATCAAAATGTTTATATTATTATTAAAAGGAAAGATCAAAGTATTTTTTAATTATTTTAAAAAAAAATTTAATCTCTTCTAACAGTTTCGAAATTTTGGGAGAATATCTTGTTTTGATTTGAGTTAGCGGGTAACCAAAACGTTACGACTGTTTACAATGGAAACGTAATGTTTACATCACCCACTTTTTTCCGTTGACAAACACATTACTTTGGAAATCAAATAATTATCGGACTTTAATTAAACTTTTAGTACTCATTCACAAATGAATGAAATTATTTTCGGAATTAATTTACCAAGATTTAGAAAATCTTGGGAAAATATATTTTTTTATCTCTAGCTGTCCTACCTCCATGTAAATCCATGAAATTTTAATAAATTTCAGTGTCGTGGTTTATAATTTTGTTAGTTAACGCAGAACTCATTGGGAAATATAAATCATCTATTTTTTTAATTTTAAATTTGTCCCTTGTATCCGGAAATCTTTTCCGAATAGTAAAATAAAAAATGCAAATAAAATTCTTATATTATTTAATTTGAAAAGCTTTTAATCGCTTGAATAAATAATAAAAATTAACGACATTATAGTCTGAAGAAAAAAAATTTCGTTAATAGAATTTTAAAAGAATCGTTTGCATTTTTTTCTGCTATTATAAAAATTTATAAAGTTATAAAAATATTTTAAAATCTTTAAAGAACTGTTAAGAATTGATGATTATATTACTTATCAAAAACCGGAAAGTTTAATAAAAATCGTTCTGCACCCATATTTTTAAAATAATTTAAACTTTTTTTTGTGCATTTGATGTTCTTTTTCTATGATAATTTCAATGTGCAAATTAAAAAGTCAGAGTTTCCTCCCTTACTGGAAAAAATTTGTACAATGATGTCACTTATAAATGCCAGACACAGTTTATCTCTAATCAAGTACCTGTCAAAAAGTTCTTGATTTACAGCGCGGATAGGTCAAAGTTTCTTTCTTTCTTTCTAAGCCGTCTTCTTTACTCTTTCTTCATAAGTATGTCTTCCTTGCACTTTTTCTGTTTTCTTAATTTTTCTATCGTTCGGTCTTTCTTTATTTCATGATTTGTTTTCTAAATCTGTTTCTGTGTCCCTAATTCACTTTTTGTCTTCGGAAAACCTTTTCTTTTTTTTTTCTTAATTTCTTCTTTCTTTCTTTCTTTCTTTCTTTCTTTCTTTCTTTCTTTCTTTCTTTTTTCTTTCTTTCATTCTAACCTTACTTTCTCTCTCTTTCTTTCTTCCTTTATTTATATCTAAGCTTGTAAAACTTACTCTCTTTCTTTATTTCTTTCTTTTTTCTTTCTTTCGTTCTTTCTTTCTTTCTAAGCTTATCATTCATTCTTTCTTTCTTTCTTTCTTTCTTTCATTCTAACCTTACTTTCTCTCTCTTTCTTTCTTCTTTTATTTATATCTAAGCTTGTAAAACTTACTCTTTCTTTATTTATTTCTTTTTTCTTTTTTTCTTTTTTCTTTCTTTCGTTCTTTCTTTCTTTCTAAGCTTATCATTCATTCTTTCTTTCTTTCTTTCTTTCTAAACTACTCTTCCTTACTCTCTCTTTCGTTCTTTGTTTATTTATTTATTTATTTACTTATATCTCTCTAAGCTTGTTAACCTTACTCCCGTACTTTCTTTCTTTCTTTCTTTCTTTCTTTCTTTCTATCTCTCTTTCTTTTTTTTTCTTTCTAAGTATGTTTTCCTTACTCATTTTCTGTCTTCCTAACAACCTTTCTATTTTCCGCTTTCATTTCTTTCTTTCTTTCGTTCTTTCTTCCTTTATTTATTTATTTATTTATTTATTTATTTATTTCTAAGCATGTCATTCTCTTTCTTTTCCTGTCTTTCTAAAAATCTATTTTTCCTTCTTTCGTTCTTTTTCATTTCTTACTTTGTTTTCTATATATTTTTTTGTCTTCCTTTTCTCTTCCCAATACCTTTTCATTCTATCTTTCTTCTTTGCTTTTTTTTATTTCTTTCTTTCTTTCTTTCTTTCTTTCTTTCTTTTTAAGCTTGTCTCCTTTACTCTCTCTTTCTTTCTAATCATGTTTTCCACACACTTTCTTTTTCTTTCTTTCTAGTCATGTTTTACATACTCATTCTTTTTCTTTTTTTGTCTTCCTTTTTTCTTTCTTTCTAAGCATGTTTTCCTTACTTTTTCTGAATTCCTAACAACCTTTATATTTTCCCTGTTTCTCCCTTTCTTTATTAACCTTGTCTTTTCTTTTCTTTTTTTTTCTTCCTTTTTCCAAGCATGTCATCCGGTGACACCGTATCCTGACTCCACTGAACCGGCGTACTCCACAAATCCGTTGGTTCTGTATGGTCCAGTATTACAAGTTAGGCCTGAGCTTGCGGTTCCAAATGTCGATTTGATGCCACCCCCCAGCCAGGTTGGGATTTTTTTTATCCTGGAGAGCAGTTATCAGATCGTAGAAATCCGAAGCTCCCCGTTGGTTTCCCCCCCCCGCCTACAATTTCGTCAGGTAAGAATAGGGTTAATAAAAAGATAAATATAACCTAGTCCATTCCATTTGGGGAAAACAAAAGTTTTATCTATGAATACAAACAAGAAAAAAACATCCATGTTTCAAAAAGTTGAATGTGTAATATAGCAATCTGGCCCCACCCGAGGAAGGTTGATGCAATCGATGGTGTTTCCTGTCGGTGAAGGGGTCGGCGAACGACAAGACAGGTGTTTGAGAAATACATCCTGTCGGGGCCTGGAGCGGATGTCGCAGGGTTATGAGTCGGGCTCGTTTGACCTTATTTCCGACAGCGGCGGAAATGACTACGGAGGCAAACAGAACAGGTGTCTCTTGGAATTACGTGGGCGTTGCGTGGGCGAGGCAAAACCGGAAGGAAAAGTCCCGGTTCTAGAAGACTATAAAAAGACCTCGACACACGGATTCGCCAGCAGAGAACGGCCAGTGGAAGCAGAGAGACACCACAGGCAAGACTACACTCCCGTCGACCCATTCTATGTGCGCTCTCACTCTTCCATTCTCTGTTCCACACAGGTTCGTCGTCAGGAATAAAAATATAACCTTATATTTTTATATATGCGTGTTCTCGTTGTTTGTCGTCGTACGGCGATATATACCAAATGTCTCTTGTATATGAAGTATAACCAAACAAAACAAAATACTTCAAATAATTTCTGTGAAGGAGAAATGTCGCTTTCGTTTAACTCTTTTTAGTTCGTTCTTAGCGCAACTACTCCATCCGTCAACGTCCCCGTTCTCAGTGGTAGTAATAATATTAGTAGCAGTCGCGGTATTTAGATGTTAGTGGAAGTAATTCGCTTCTTCACTCTCAGTATCGACAACACACGCAGCGGACATTTTCTTTCAAACTCTGACGCCACTCAACTCAGTGCGACTGCATTGGAAGATAGTCAAAACGCCAACTTATCTTCTGGCAGACCACTACCAACTTAATCTCGGACCCAAGTGCCTCCTGGACAGCCCACTACCAACTGTATCTAACAACTTAAGGTCAGCCGGTTTGAGAACAAACCGGCATCACTGCGATCTGGCTGTGCCTCATCTCCTGACACTCGCAAGACATGTGAGAGGTATTTTTATTATTTATCTATCTTGCCCTTTGCATTGTTTATAAACAAATCTTCACCAACCAGATTTGAAATTAAAAGTCCCAAAGAGGACACTTTACTCTTCATTCATTGGCCGTCTTAGTTTTCAAATTGCATTGTTCTAGATCCTTTTCTATTTATAGTTCTGACACGGTTTGTCAACTTCACAAAAGATCGTGTTTCCTTTTTATAAATAAAATTAAAATTTTAATTAATAATCTCCTACCTTTTGTACACTTAAAAAAATGTATCTCTTGTTCTAATTTATCTTTCTGTAACATTATTAATATTTACGGCCTATCAACCTCTTGGTTATTAGAAAAAGTCTCTCTTTTACGGTATATCCACATATCCCTCCTTTAACCTTTTTTGTCTATTACTTGTAATGGACATAAATACTTCATAAAATAATTCTACTCATGCAATTTGTCTATTATACTTCTCGCATGGAAGTATTTTGTTTAAGGGTAAGAATTAGAAAATGTACAATCCGATTAAATCGATTCAGTTATTACAGTCTGTGTCTGTTCCTATTTCAATTCATACCCCCAGCAAAATAAGAATCACATATTTTTCAATTTCATGTCAAGTTATAAAATAAATAAAAATAATAATAATCACAAATTATGTATATTCTTTATTCTTTCAATTTCATGCCATTTTCTTTTAATCTGTTCATCGGCATTTGTTAAAGAACGGGATAGGATTGCGGTTTTGCAATGTTGTCATCTGATGAGAATAGATTCACATTTCTACAAGTCGCGTAAAAAATTTGTCCTCAGCATAGAGGATTGAAAAACATGAAAATAAAAAAAGGATTTTTATTATATCTTTAGATTCACCACTTGACGATGAGTAACATTTATCTTTATTATAACAAAGACAGTTGTCTGGGTGTGTATATTATATATAGTATTTTTTAGATGAGAAATTTTCAATAATCTTGGAATTATTGCGAACTTTTTTTTCATCTTGGTTGATATAGGTGTCAAAATAGACAATATTTTCACCAAATATCCTCTGGTCATCAACAGGTGTCTATATATTGGCTAATGTGCATTATCTCGTTTATTATTGCGAAATATCCTGTGAAATCAATTATTGATCTTGGAATTTGGTTCGCACTAACCAAGTCCAAGGATCGAACTCATGGGCACTAGATGATAGTAACACATGTAAAACCAACTACTATATCCCCTATGCCACGAAAGAAATTTAGTGGTGTTTTTTTAAGCCTTTTATATACAGTGTCAGATGGATTTTTTGACAAATATGTCAACCAAGATGAGAACAAAAGTACGAAGTAATTCCAAGATTATAGAAAATTACTCAGCTCAGAAATGCATAAAAATTATGACAAGTGGCAGGAACCCCCTAACATAATCCATGTTGTTAAAAATCCACAAGCGCTTTACCATGCACTGGTTTCTTATGCCCCTCTTACCATAAATCTGTCCTATGAGTATCAAATTTCTCAAGCCTTTCCTTGTTATGTGCCCTAGAAATCTGAACTGACTGTCTGATGTTAAGCATAAGTGTCATTCTTTTGTTTCCATCTTTTGTTTCTAAATACTTTACAGAATATCTATTTGTTTCAATCTGTTTATATATATTTACCTACCAATTTCGTCCTTAAATTTACTTTTTTATCTCAATGTTTTTCCTTTCAGTCTGTTAATGAGGAAATATCTATCTACATCAATACATATATTCGAGACGACCAATTCGTGACTACCAAATTGGTTTTCAGTATTTGCTCAACTGAACAATACAGCTTCAGTTTAGTCAAGAAAATAAGTATAAAAACAAAAAAAAAGACGTTGCATAAAAAGAATATTTTTATTAATTTGAATTTAACAATATCCGCATACAAATAAACTCAAAAATATATGGATTTCCAAACAAAACAAAAAAAATGTCAATTTTGTTTGATCTCATATTACCAAAATCACTTTCAAAAATCTGAAGAATGTTCAGATTTTTTTTCTACAAGGGAAATGAATTATTTTTTCATTCGAAGAAGAATGTGCTTTTGAGGAAAAAAATGGTTTCTGACAGTGGCAGTTCAAAGTCTACATTATCACACTAGCGTAGAGTTAAAAAGATTAATATACTTGAGGCTCTAAATAATTTTCAAAACCAACAAATTGCTTTCTGCTTCCTTAAACTGGGTAGAAATTATAACTCGGTTTTTGAAATTGTTGGTTTTTGTTTCACTTTCTTACAAGAACGATATTCTGGTTCTAATATTTTACATAAAAATAATGACAAGTGGCAGGAACCCGCTAACATAATCCATGTTGTTAAAAATCCACAAGCTCTTTACCATGCACTGGTTTCTTATGCACCTCTTACAATTAATCTGTCCTGTGAGTATCAAATTTCTCAAGCCTTTCCTTGTTATGTGCCCTAGAAATCTATTTAGATCAATATATATCTTCGAGACTACCAATTCGAGACTACGAAATTGGTTTTCAGTATTTGCTCAACTGAACAATACAGATTCAGTTTAGTCAAGAAAATAAGTATAAAAACAAAAAAAAACGTTACATAAAAAGAATATTTTTATTTATTCAAATTTAACAATTTCCGCATACAAATAAAATCGAAAATATGTATTTCCAATTAAAAAAATATCTATATATAAATTTTTGTGTGACCTCATATTACCAAAATCGCTTTTTAAAATCTTAAGAATAATCAGATTTTTTTATCGACAAAGGAAACGAATTATTTTTCCATTCGAAGAAGAATTTGCTTTAGAAAACAGTTTCCGACAGAGGCGTGGTAGTGTCTACATATGTCGGAGTTGATGTTTCTGGGGCTCCTGTGGTACCTTGACAAACAGTCACATATTGTGGTTCAGTTTTCTCAACCCAGATCTCCATAGTGCGCCCGTATACAGGACCATGCCCACGATATTGGGCAATGTAGTGAACACCATTAACATAATTCAAATTTTTCCGATCTAGCTCTTTTGTAAACATGTCTTTGGCCTGCGACATGTCGGTATTTGGGTTGCCATTAAACGTCTTCACGTAAATCTGCATGTTTTCGACCTTTTGCAGCATGACACCTGGCTAAAATAAAATTTTTAAAAATGGCGTTCATTGGTGATCGATATGGAAAGGAAGAAGATATGACAAGACTGGATGTGGTGGAATAGGCAACAATTTAGAATTTAGAAAAAAGTAGAAAAAATAGGTACGTAAAAAATATTAGCGGAAATTATGAGCGTAATTAGTGTCAGACGTTCTACTCATTTATACTCCAGTTAGGAAGGTTGGAAATCCGACTGGTCGAAATGTTATTGAAAAATGAACTGGAAAACGCATGTAAATCCAAGGAAAAATATTGAAGATGTCTGTTGGCTTTTGATTGGCTTTTGTAGATACGAGGAAAATTTGAATCGAAAAATTAACGAGGAAACACATGTAAATAAATTCAGTCTACAGACTGGGACGTGCGTTGTTGTGCAGTAGATATCGGCTCGGAACGAGAAATCCGAGAGCAGAGTTCGAATTCCAGTTAAATTCTTTGCATTCATTTACACGCAAATACCCTTGGGAAAGGTCCTAATCCGACTCTTCTCCCTGGACAGATTGGTTTCTATAACCAGGGAGAAAAGACATTTTTATTTTTCCCTCCAAAAGGTATTTGAGCCTAAGTGAATGCAACCAATTCAACTGGAATTTGAACTTGGCTCTCCAATTTCCCATTCCAAACCGATATTTAATACAACACAACGCAAATGCTCGGTAACAAACTACATAAAATAATGAATTTTGTCCGATCTTTAATATTGCATCTCACCCGGGATTAGATTTCTGTCTAGCGATTAACTTCGCTCAGAAGCAATACTGACATTGGCAGACTTTCTGCCTTCAGTCGGAGAGTAACCCAGACGGGGCTCCGCCGAACGGGAGAATCTCGTCTGGGGAAAGTAGACATTCAATATTTGACCGAGCTATATTGCTCAAATTGCCTGTATTAAGACCGTGTGCCACATTTTATCTCAAGTGGGGAGGCAGCTAAATAATATATTTAATCTCCCCCACTTAATTAAAATACAAGTTTTGGGCCAGATCCACTCCTAAACATTTGACCCAAAATCACAATTTGGGTTGGAAGTGCTACTTTTAACACCCCCAAGGAATAACGTTGACGCCCTCTTTCTCTAGCTAGGCGTCTTGACGTGGTGTAATAGTTAGCCAACTTGTCTCGCGAGAACCTATTAGAACTAAATAGTGAGTTCGATCCTTATTGTGTACTCCATACTTTCGGCCTTGTGCCACACCTAAGCGGTGCTTAGAAAATCAACTCTCTTACCTGAGTTGGGCAGGGCAAGTTGCTTTCGTTCATGTGAGCTGTGTTGACGTAAAATTGAATTTGGTATTCCTTCTGGCATGGATCAGTATGGGAGGAAACTCGGATGGCTTTTGTCATGACTGGAATTGTTCGAAACATCATTTTGGATTGGGTGTTTTCTCCTATAAAATTTTTTTAAAAAAATGAAAAGCAGGAAAATTTGTACATGATACAAAAAATTGTAAGAAGTGCTCCTAACAAAGATTCTGGGAAACTGGGAAAATTCACAGCATCACCAAACCAGCCACTCAGGTCATTATTTTTAGTGAGTTCTATCCCCGTAAATATGCCACATATGTAACATTGCGCCTGATAAAAATCAGCTTTTTAAAATCTCAACCTGGCATCTCCTGTCGTGTGATTAACATTTTCATAATCTCATTCAATGACATGAGGAGCTTTTTTCTTTTCTTATTTTCTTCTTTTTTTTTTCTTTTTTTGCTACACTTGCATTCCTCACAATGGATCTCTTTTGCGATTGCTTAAGACCGCCACGTATTCAAGTAGACAGTAAAAGATTTTATCTGCTTTTGATACAACAGATTTTTTATAAAATCGAGGGCATCGACAATAAAACTGAGATTTGAGACATTCAAAAATGACAAAAAAAAACCATCCACTGTCTAAAACTAGGGGAAAGGGAAAAAATTGTTCACAATAAACACTTTCGGGATAAAAACGTTCGCATTCTACATAATGGACAGTGAGATTTCAAAAAGAGCTACTGAAATGCAAGTATAATTTGCTGATGTTTTTAATCAAGATATGATTTTAATAATCAGTTTTAACCTTTTTTTTTCTTTTTTTCTTTCGTTTTTTTTTTCTTTTTTTTTTTGCCCTCGAGTTTATGACAAATAATATTTTGCTTCGGCCAAAGTGACGTTCACTTTGGCTGAAGCAAAATATTATTTGTCATAAACTCGAGGGCAAAAAAAAAACGGTTAAAACTGATTATTAAAATCATATCTTGATTAAAAACACCAGCGAATTATTACGACAAGCAAGCGTTGTAAGTGAGTTCTTAAGTGAAAGATATTCCGCTTACCCATAAAGTAATGATGATTTCCCATGTACTGAATGAAGCGAGCATTGTCGAAGGAACAGTTGGCTCCCGGTGTGGGCACTCCAGTCACAATGTACATGCTGACATTGCGAACAGCAACACCATTTGTTTCTTTAAAGGTCATGTTTGGACAAGAATATGCAACTGAAATAATAACAAAATGATGAGTGGAAAATGTCATAAAAACATTTCTGGTATTAGGTCTCAGGTTGGGACCCGGAAAGAAATGTGCATACAACAGAAATCCAAGGAAATCAAAAATGGTTCTTTACAATACACACAGATCAAAGCTAATCACCCAGACATCGTGATCAAAACAAAATGTGCTTTCTTATTGACATGGCAGACCATGCGGACTGTAATGTATTCTTTGAAGATCTTTTCAAAAATCTATCAAAATACAAGATTCTTAAATGGAAATCTAAATAATGTGGCACATGATGATATCAATAATTCCAGTTGTAGTAGGAGCACTCGGATTGACCGGAAAAGCATCCGATAGACTCACTGAAAGAATTCCTGTGAGGCATGCATAAAAAATACAAATTGTACTCAAAAGTACACCTAAAACGTTACGAATAGTTTTATCTATGTAAAATGTGAGATATTGATTTTATTTTTTTTAATACAAAAATGATCAGTGGAAAAGCCATATCTGACCGTAGCTCTCTGGTTGGGAACAGGGAAGACTTTTGTATCCAACAGAAATTAAATAAATCACGTATCAAATTGGAGATACTTGTGGAATCTATCTGGCAAAGTTTAATTTTAAAAAAACAGTTACGACAATTTATATATCTCACATGTAGCGAGTCCAGATAAAAAAAATCTTACATTAGTACAAAACTTACTTCAGAACGATAACTCCTGTTTGTTTAACACAGACGCTGGATTGATAAACGTAAAGATTGAAGTTTATTTTATTAAAAGGTAGTGAAGACATGACATACATTTTTTATATGCACACACATACACAAGCTACGTACTACACTTTCTCTTTGAACATTTACATAGTCATTTTATTTCCTACAAAATTGATGTTATTCTGTTCAGTTAATAAAATTTCACTTATTTTACAAACGAAACACTTACTCTTTCAACCTTCTGATATATAAAGATACAAATCCTATATCATCGAACTGAAACACAAAAAGTAAAATTGCACACCCGCAAAATCGGATCAGAATGACAGAAAAAATTGTTGAAAAGCCAGACCAAGGAAAAATTCACAATCAAGTGTGAAATATAATTTTGACGAATAGGAAAAGGATTGACCCCATACTGAAAGAAAAAGATGAAGCCAAATTTAGCGATCCGATGATAAATTTATTTTCTAACCAATGAAAGGAAGCGATTTGCAAAAGTGAGAGAAAAGTTAACAAGCCAGTATTAAAAATTAAATCATTATAAATAAAAGAGGAAAAGAAGGTAGAATCAGTCAATCAGATGGAAGCAGAAATTAGAGACGATACGCTATGATGAGACAAAAGAAACGTCAAGCCTGACCCGGACATAAATTCCCGTCACACATACGTTTTTCCTCTCCTTCCTATTTTCTTTTCTTTGTTTTCACTCACACGCCGTGAACGAAACAACAGGAGACATCTTCAACTGATTCGTAAAATTTAACTTCGATAAGTCCCATTTTCTTTTATTGCTTCATCTGCTTTTTCACTTTCTCGCCGGCCATAAAAAAGGAAAGGAACAGACTTCATTACTATCCTTTTAATCTTTGCTGACACACAATATGACTTGCTACTGACAACTACGAACTCTTGACTCCTTTAACTTCGTCCTACACTTTGTCTTTAAACATTTTCCTAGTAATTTCACTTCTTATAGATTTTATGTTATTCTGTCTGTTAATAAAAATTCACTTGTTTTACAAACAAAACAAGTATTCTTTCAATTTTCTGGTATTTTAAATTGTAGGGACTTCGGGTCTGTTTGGCACAAGGCCAATTTGATAAACACCACCGAGGCCTCTACACAATTAAAAAAAAAGTTTAAAATCAAAAGCGAAATAACTTACAATTGCCTTTGCAGAGTTGTTCAATATTAGAATCGTCCGGTGGGCATCGTGTCTTCTTTATACTCGTGTATCGTGTCTTTTTTTGGAGACGGATTTCGCAGAAGCCAAAAGGTAATCTTTGAAAAATAAAATAAAATAGGAGGAATATTATATGACATCAGCAGAAAGAGTACAATTTTGTTAATATACAAAAGTCATTGCTTATCTTCCTCCTATATATCTATATATATATATATTTATTTTATAATCGTCTCACCTCAAGCAAGGCAGAATTGTTACTGGTGCGCAGAGGGTTCATGGGAGAGTGAAGAGAGAGAACAGGTCACAGTAGGTGTCGGAGAATGGATGAGAGAAGGACGGGTACGTTGGTGTAAAGAGAGCTGCGTGAGAGCAAAGTATAACGTGAGAAGGATGGGAGCCAAGGAGATAAGCGATGACAGTTGACGTTGCATTTAAATTCTTGGAGATTGTAGCTATCAGGGAAACAAAAATACGGAAGGGAGTTCCACGAGAAAAGATGCTGGTAGAGTAGAAGTTATGGTTACACTTGATTGTTGCCATTGTTGAGTAAATTAGCATGGAAGGGCGCAGCAAGGAGCTAAACTCTTCGGAGCAGAATCCGTGAAAATATTTGTAAAAGAAAGAGACAGAGAAGCCACATTTCGTCAGTGAGAGAGAGAGATTGAAGTCGAGCAGCCAGGTCAGGATCGACTACATTGCAGATTCTTATTTAGATCTTGTCGATAACCTCAAAGTGAACAGCAGGGGCGCCCGACAAGATATGACAGCAGTATTCAATGCACGGGCGGATAGTAGACTTATAAATCTGCATGAGGGATTCAGAAGAGAAGAGCTGCCTGGACCGACACAGGGACCCGATTTTCTTAGCAGAAGAATTAATTCAATGCTGCCGTTCCACTTCAGGTTAGCTGAGTGAGTAAGGCCGATATATATATATATGTGTGTGTGTGTGTGTGTGTGTGTGTGTGTGTGTGTGTGTGTGTGTGTGTGTGTGTGTGTGTTTAAATATTTTTAATGGATACTCGTATTTGAGTAGATTTTTTTTCTATAATTAAACAGTATATTTATTAATAACTATCGATCTGAATAATCGAAAAATCTTGTTATTCACGTAGGTAGATATAAATAATATGAATAAGTAGTTTTTTCTATCAGAAAAAATTAAAATCTGCTCAATACAAGTATCCATTGAAAATAATGTTCAAACAAATAAAATATGTCAAAGTTAACCATTTCGTAAATAATATATATTTATATATTTTATTACATTACAACATGTAAGTAGTTTTTACATGTTCTAATGTAATTAATAAATATTCAATGCTCTATTTTTTAAGTTGAGCACTGTTTAAAATTAATTTCAGATTACTAATTGAAATGTTAATTTCATCATCTATAAACAGAAAACACGATCATTTGTAAAGTTGACAAACCGTATCAAAACTATTAATAGAAAACAATCTAGAACAATGATTTATGAAACCTAAGACGGCCGATGCATAAAGAGTAAAGTGACCTCTTTAAGATTTTTAATTTCGAATTGGGTTAGCGAATATTTGTTTACAAACAACGCAAAGGGCAAGATGGATAAATAACAGAAATGCTTGTCACGAGTCTTGCGATTGTTACGAGATGGGTTACAGCCATATCACATGTGATGCCAGTTTTTCTCAATAAAAAAGCAGACCTTGAGTTTCTAGTGGGCTGCCGAGGAGGATCTTGGGTACGAGATTGAGTTGGTAGTAATCTGCCAGAAGAGGAGTTGGGGTTTTGACTATCTTCGAATGCAGTCGAAGTGAGCTGAGTGACGTAAGATATTGTAAGAAAACTCCCGTTGTGTGTGTTGCTAATACGAAGACCAAAGAAGCAAATTACTTCTGCTAACATCTAAATACCGCTACTGCTATTACCACCACTGATAACGGGAACGTTGACGGTTAGAGTAGTTGCACTAAGAACGAATCAAAAAGAGTTAAATGAAAGCCACATTTCTCCTTTAAAGAAATTATTTGAAGTATTTTGTTTTGTTTGGTTATGGTTCATATGCAAGAGACATTCAACTTTTTGCAACAAGGATGTTTTCTCTTTTTGTTTTGTTTGTTTTTTGTTGTTTGTATTGTTACGTGTTAAGTGTAACAAAAGAAAATAAAATGATTGATCATAACTCAGAGATAAATCACAGACAAATATTTGATTTACAAAAACATTGAATAAAAATATTTACAAATATACAGCTTTTTTTCATTCAAAAAGAAAAACAGAGTTTACTACTGGTAGGCGAAGTGTTACGAGGAGAGAAGGGGAAGGTAAGATGTCAAGTATCTTTACCCAGTTAAGATAGCAAAGAAGTTTAAGTTCTATACTTTTGTGCCTATAAAGAATAATTTGAAGTATGGTCAATGAAAAGTTAAAAATATCTATTTACCCATAAAGTTCCATGAGGTTCTCTTTCAGGTTTTAGTTGGTCGGCAACATTTCTTATAGATTCTCTCGGCTGGATATAAATCCCTGAATCAAAGCCGGGGATGATAATGTCAGCCCATCCTGTTAACAACTAACTGCTCTCTGCCCAAAACCTATTTTTATAGGGGTTAACACCTAATTTGTATATTTCTAGAACATTTCGAATTCTCTAGATTTTACTGGAACATTCTGGCATCTTCCAAACATTCTATTTCTAATTTCCTTATTTTTACGACTAATTCATGAATTAAAACATTTTTGGAATAACAAGTAGGACTCAATAGAATCCGTTGCTATAACTTTTTAAACATTATTAATGTCATTTTTATATATAAATGTATCCTCGTAACAGTATTTATATATGAAAATTGTTGTCTTCCCAAAATCAGATCGACTTGTTTATATTTATTTTTCTGTTAATCCTATTCTCACCTGAAGAACTTGCAGGTGGACCAACGGGATTTCTACGATCTGATAACTGCTCTCCAAGATAAAAAAAAAAATCAATGTGGCTGGAGGATGGCATCAAATCGACATTTGGAACCGCAGGCTCAGGCCTAACCTGTAATACTGGACCATACAAAACCAACGGCCGGTATTATGGAGTACGTTGGTCCAGTGGGGTTAGGCTGCAGTGTTACATTATGGTATATCTAATTTGTATTTAGATATACTGTGTTTATTTTCAATTTCTTTAGTTGAATTGTTCACCTATATCGCAAAAAAATTGTATTTTACATGAAATCTATCTTGTGTGCGCTGTGGTTTAATAGTTATCTGCCCGGGATGAGAAATCGCTGAACCGAGTTCAGATTCCATTTGAATTAGTTTCATTTAGGAAAGGTATTTATGTGCGTTGTGGATGTGCGTTGTAGTGCATTGGATATCGGCTCGGAACGCGAAGTCGTGGAGCCGAGTTCGAATTCCAGCCGAATTCATTGCATTCACTTACGCGCAAATACCATTGGGAAAGGTATTAATACGTCTATTCCTTCCAGTTATGGGTTAAACAACAGGACAGACTGGGTTCTATAGCATTGGTCGGCAAACGGTCTACCGCAGAAAGTAATGGCAACCTACTGCGGGATAATCTTCTGCCCAGTCAATCATGTCTCGAAAGAGACATCATCGCCCAAAGCGTGTATCACGTATGGCACTTAACTGACTGATTTATCTATCTCTTCTTACAACTATGGGTTGAATAGCAGGGCAGATTAGGTTAGTTGGCAACTTACTCCGGGAAAATCTTCTGCTTAGTCAGTCATGACTTGACACATGATTACCCAAGCGTTTATCATGTATGGCAATAAACTAACTGATCTTGTGATGATTGAGATGAAGGAGAGTGAGGGGCGCCGTATCATGGATTCACAAGACCCGTGCACCGGCCATGAGAACAGAATTGCAATTTCTTAATTTTTTTAAAAATGAAAGGATACTTACGCGGAATTATAGACAATGTAAAACCACTGGTCTAGCACTTGTTTGTTATCGCATCGTAATTCATCCATAAATTTGTAAACTTGACGCATGATCAGAAATGGGAAATATACAGTAATGTTTTTGGAATAGAAAACTTCTGAGCTCCCTAATTGGTAATCGATCTTCATCTGTAAAAAAAAATAAAAGATGTTTCTGTCGCAGGCATTTGTTTATTTTATACATACAATTGCCGGCAGATTGGATGCACTCAGATTTTGGCATGGAATATTTAGGAAAAAAAAAGTGTACACATCACTTACCTTTATGTGACATTTTCATTAACTATGAAGAAACACTTAGAGTTTTAGCACAAATTATATTACTGGTACTTTTTCTTATATATAAATGAGGTAGGATTTAATTATCAGGGTTATTTTGGAAAAGATTTCCAAAAGCCCGTTCAAAGATATGTAAACTCTCAGCTGTACGCAACCAATTTCTCAAATCAATATTTTTGAAAGAGTGAAATCTGATGCTTTTCGCAAAAACCATGCTTTTTGAACATTGATTCTCCAGCGCCAATCGGCAAAGTACTGTACCAAATAACAGAAACCGCATCACTTGAGGACTACCAACAGAGGCAACGACTTAAATGGATAGCACATGTAACGCAAAGAGAAAACACAGGCATAATCAAAAATTGGTATTGGAGAAAAAGCAATTGAGCATAGAATATGCTGCGCCAAAGGCAGTTCTATCCAACAGCACAAATTGCTACAAAATAAAAACATCAACCTAAATCTTGAGTCGTATCTCGAAAACAGCCTCATCAGATCAAGACTTTCACATGGATGTCATGCAAGGCGCTAAATTCGTATAGAAAACTGTCAACTGTATGTAACAACTTTCTAAGTTCAATAGTTAAAATGGTTTTAAGCGAGTGAAGCCAGGAACTGTTGGCAGATACCATTCTTCTATTAATATAATGGTCTGGCGCTTAATAATCACAAACAAAAAACTGTATCAATTAACAGAAAGTGCTTCGCTTCAGGATTACCAAAGGCAGCAACAACTAAAATGGATAGCACACGTAACTAGAGAGGAAAATAATGGCATAATGAAGATGTTGACATTCCACACTACTTCAAACAAAAGTTTAAAAAGTAAATACTTCATTAATATTGGAAAGAGCAATAACAGCTAGTGGACTTGAGAAAGGTGTTTTTCTAAAAAAAAAAAAATTAAGAGAAAGATTTTAGAAACTTCAAAAGACAACAGTCTTGGCTGTTTGGTGAATGAATACCAAATGTTTCTTTAAGGGAAAATGGCCATTACTGCGATCACAATTTAGGGTTTTGAATGCCCACTTATGAAGTCGTTATATACATATCCTCTTTCTTGAAAAGCTCTATACCTATCAGAAGCACTCGATTTCTTCATAGAAGAAACGCTCAATTTTTATAGAGTGGACTTTTCACTGGAACATTTCCCAATCTTGATGTAAAACTTCATCTTAACTTCTTACTACAGATTTCTTTCACTCATTTTCTACCAAAAGTATAACATGAATACGTAAAATTTCCTCTAATGCTCGACAACGAATAACTTAAGAAAGCAAACATTAGAACATGTTAGAACCCAAATGTTTGACAGAGAATGTTCCAGAAATTACCAAATTTCGTATGAGTATCCGCCTTTTTTCGCTCTTCTGCGTAATAAAATTCTCGAGTATTTGCTATTGATGAGTATATATGAAAACGTAACATACTCACAAAAATGAATGTTTGTGTAGCAAGAAATCAAAGTAATATATAAAAAAAAAACAACTATTGGGGTTAAAATGTTGAGATTCTCTGAGTGGACAATGAAAAGAAAACAGAACTCTTATTACTCCTTGTTGTATAAAACTGGTGTGCGGAACAGATGGTTGGTGAGCGGAATAATCTATCCTGCGACTCTGGCATTAATGAAACAGAGAAAACAAAAAAGGACGAGAATGCAAATCTCCCTCAAGGATATGTAAACAAATGTCTTCTTATCTGCTACAGAATCTTTTCAATGAAGAAGAAATACAAAGAACTTTTGTGTTCATGTTGTAAAACTACATTCTTATGGTTCGACATGAAAATAAAAGATGTATTTCATAAAAATACATACTCATTCAATCGAACACAACAAAATTAGACCAAGGCAAGAAAAGTGACAATTTTTTTTTTTTTTTTGAACAGCCATAATGAAAACTTAAATTCCAGAGAACTGAACCACGAATCTTCTTTGGGAATTCCTCTTCATGTGCCGTATCGCTTCTGGACGTAAGCGATCATGGACTTCCACTTGGCACCGTCTCTTGTTTCAATATTTTTCCTCTTGATATCTCTCCCAAACTCCGCTCCGCCATTCATTTGTTCAGGCCTATCAAGTAAGTCTCACATTGCTTTCCCATGTCTCTTTCCTTCTATCCGTCCTGTGAGTATTATATTCTCTACGCCCTCATTTCTCATTACATATCCCAGGAACCTCAGCTGTCTCTTCCTGATATTAAGTATGAATTTTCTTTTCCTTTGTATCATCTCCAACACCTCATCGTTGCTAACGTAGTCCATGGTATACACATCATCCTTCTGTAATACCACATTTCTGCTGCCTCAAGCCTCTCCTTCATCCTAGCAATTAAAAAAACTTCCTTCCTTTTACTTTGGTCAACAAAGATCTAAAGGGGAACAACTCTTTCCTCTTACTCTGTGTATACTGATATTACATGTTTTGTTTGTTTATTAAATATATTTTAACTGAAGTAATTTTTCTCTTTCCAATGAGGTTTTCCTGTTTATCAGTACTCTGGTTAGCTTTTGAAATGCGTCCTTTGCCATATCAATGCGTGTTTGAATCTCAGAGTCAAACCAAATTTCATATTTTCAAATTTCGTGACTAATTCTTCCTTATTAAAATTTAAAGTGAGCCATAGAATTTAAGTTATTTCTACAAGTGTACCATGAAGTCAAAAAATAAAAATCGTTTAGATACATTGATTTAAACAAATGAAAATTGTTCAAAAACACCATTGCCAAAAGCTTACCAGGCTGGACTTAGGTTGTGGAGGATTGTTGATATAATTATCGGGCAACTTTCTACTGAAAACAACTTTTCTTGGAGATATATTTCCTTCACAGTTTTTTTCGACTTGAGCAATGAATGGACCAAGATTGATCGTTGCATCTGAAATATAAACAAATCACGTTAATTTAAAATGTCATAATAATTATTTTAATACCAACTACAAAGGTTTCTTTGACTTCAGTACAATAATGCGCGATGAGGTGCTGAAAAGTTTTCATTCAGACCTACTTTTAAAAATCTGAACAAACATACACTATAGGCAAAAAGTTTGAGTATATCCTGTATTTCTTTAATACCCACCTTCAAATGATTTTTTTCAAGTCATAGCTTTTCTTACTACGAAAACGTTTAAATTTGGATTCATCTGTCCACAATAGATTTTGCGAAACTGTGTATATTTTGTGTATGAAATAGATGGTTGGTGAGCGGAATAATCTATCCTGCGACTCTGGCATTAATGAAACAGAGAAAACAAAAAAGGACGAGAATGCAACTCTCCCTCAAGGATATGCAAACAAATGTCTTTGTGTCCACCATTAGCTCCTTAGAAAACTTTCAGATTATCAAAATTTTCAAATAAAATAAATATTAATACAGGTAATGTTTACGGTGAATGCGATGACACATGCGAATGAACAATTGCATTTTCAACTTCATTTAAAGAAAGAAAAGAAATTTGTGTTGCGTAGTCTAGCAGACCTCATTTGGTTTCTTTTCCTTTTTGGTTACGTCATTTATCCTTTTGTTATTAAATATCCCAAAATGAAATTTTGTACGAACCTGTAGAAAAGTTTACTGTGGATAATCTAGCGATCAAAGCACTTTCTATAGATTTTCGTATTAGTAAATTGCTTTCTATTTAATCACTACGAAGTTCGAAAGGTCGAAACACGTCACACGAAAATATTTTTCCATTTTATCACAGATTTCTTTAAATTTGTCTTTTATATATAAAAGTTTACATAACATTTTCTTTGACTCTCTCCCTCCTTCTCCCCCCTCTCTCTCTATATATATATATATAAATATATATATATATATAGAGAGAGAGAGAGAGAGTCCTGTTACGTAGTGTAACATCTAATCAGTACGATTAGACATTCGATTGCTTCTAGCCAGGATTTGCACATCAACTTGACATCAGTCGGCGATTCTCTTTCTAAGCTATGGCCACTCGGTAGAGGAAGGCGGATTTTCGCGTGTTTCATACACAATGTAAGCACACGATATGACCGTAAGATTTATAAAATGAATTAACAACCAATATACTTTAATATATTTGAAGATTATTTTTAATACAGACATGTATTTATTAGATACTCTTTAATTAAACAGTATATTTGTAGATATCTACTGGCCTGAAAATGTGAAACATTTTGTTAAGAAAATGTGTCATCCCGCAGGATTTGAACCTGAGACCCGTAACAACATTGGGAATGCTGTCAATTGATCTGAGGCGTGTTAGACCGCTTGACTATGTATGATATCAAAGCCTAAACGAAGCCGAATCAAGCCTTATAAACACAGAATTTCGATTACTCGTAATATTCATCTCTGCTCTAAAAAGCATATCTTAATGTAAACAAATGTAAACAGACAATGTTACAGAAAGAACGTGATATTTACAAAATAGATTAACAACGTACATATTTTGAAAAATACATCATTTAGATGCGATTAGAACACATCATCAGTGATGTTACCCTGGTTCATTGACGGTTTCGGTCCTTTAAAAACATCATACCTTCTCCCCAGGTTGACCCAGCCAAGGTTGATCAGGTCCCAGCCTGTATCCTAATCTCTGTTTGCTACGTTATTGGAATGCAAGATGTTTTTGGTTGCACAGGAGAAGAGGAAAAATTTCTAGACTAACGTCGTCCACAAATAAATGAATTTTAATTTGTTTCAGAGCAGAAATGAATATTACCAGTTGTAGGTTCAATACCTGCCTACAGCCGTGGTAAAAAAATTAAAGATTTGAGTTAAATGGAGATAAATAAGACATCTAAAAGTAGCATGACTCACGGAACGAGAACAATCTATATCATTGATTGAAATAAATGTTTTAGTTCAAAACTTCAGTCGCCTGAGGAAGGTCAAAGCATACGACTGCCGAAATGTTGTCAATATGGCAATAATAATAAGGACAACATTCCATACAATGTAAATAGTGTAAACAAATAAAATACCTCATCTAAGAAATATAGACATATATTGAAGGTGAATATGACAACAAAGATGAGGACAACAGTGCAAAGAATATAAATAATGTAGAGAAAATGACATCAAAGGAGCGCAGAATTTGGTCTAAATTCTTTTCCTGTTCTGGTTCCCAAGGGTTGTTACCAGATCGAAAAGGAAATTAGCCCTCAAGAACCAGCTGCCCGATTCAATTTCATTCCAATTGTGTGTACACTTGCGTTTGCATATGTGTTAGGATTTATTCTAATGACAGATCTAAAAATATTTCTAAAAAAATAAATAAATAAAAATAAAAGAAAGTTTTAAAATAATTCTATCTATAACCAAAAGTCTTTTTTTATCTCCAGCTTTTAGATTTTATTGATCAGCTCTGGGTAAGGTGGCCCAGACTGAGTGAGAAGGAAATGTATTATTCCAAGGTGGGTATCTGTGCGTGCATGTGCTTACCCAATACCCATACATTAAACGGTACAAGCATAAACACATATAAGTGTCTCATGCACATCACAGATATATGCATAGATATGTACACGCAAAGTTACAGACAGACAGTGTGTGACAGAGAATGAAGTCTTGTTATCATATAGATTACAGTTCGTTTATTATGACCATAATTCAAGCGCCCATAGCTCAGAGTTAGAATCGCCAACTGACGCCAATTCGGTCAGGTTTCAACCTGGGTAAAAAGCAATCGGATGTCTAACCGTACTGATAAGCTGTGATACAGCGAAACAGATCTTTCTGCAGATCACTATTTACGCTCTCACAACCTGGTTGGGCTCTCTGGAAGAATGGTAGACCTTGAAAAAACAGTAGCTGCTCTAGCATCTACGCATCGTTCATTCACTCTCGGCTATTACACGCTAAAAAGTCTCCCTCCTTCTACCGAGCGCCCATATCTCACAGGTAGAATCACCGACTGACGTCAATTCGGTCGAGTTTCAATCCTGGGTAAAAAGCAATCGGATGTCTAACCGTACTGATGAGCTGTGATACAGCGAAACAGATCTGTCTACGGATGACTATATATATGTGTGTGTGAGAGAGAGAGAGAGAGAGAGAGAAAGAGAGAGAGAGAGAGAGAGCATACCAGGAGTTGATCGGTCCTGTTTGGGTTGACTCTGAGGAGATTGATATTTATTTTCTTTTTTTTAGGCCCGAAACCCTAAATGACAAAAAGGAATAAACATCACTAATCAAGCTTCAATCACACCGCAAAGGTGTTGAAATATGCGTTATTACAATTTTCAGAACTGGCATGATATTTAGTTGGGCTTAGTTTCACGTCTATTGCGCGTATTTCTACATCAGTTTTCAGGACGAATTCCAACAGCGTTCCATTGAAAAAAACGTCATACTTACTTTGGTCATTTTCTCCTTTGGAATAGTAGTCAAATTCCAAAAACACGGAAGAAAAATTATTTGATGAAGTCGTAATGTAGACCCCTTTCTTAAATTTTCTCGGTTCGTACTTATTCGGGTCGGATCTTCAAAGAAATTACAAAAAAAATCGCGATTAAATAAAATCATAACTTCCGCCACACTGAGCGTTTGCACTCATAAAGAGCATTCTTTGCTTCTAGCGCCTGTAGAGGCTCAAGTGAGACATACATATGTCTGATTATGTAATATTTGAACTGCACAGAAAATCCGGCTTGCACACACACACACACACACATATCTTTTCATGAGCCAGTAATATATATATATATATATATACATGTAGAGGATTTTTGGTCCTTTACGATTTATATTACGATTCGTTCAACATACGATTCAAGAAAAATAAAACAACAACTCCAATTTGTAACAAATAAATTAAAATATATTCAATAAACAAGCAAAACATGTAATATCAGTATACACGGAGTAAGAGGAAAGAGTTGTTCCTCTTTAGCTCTTTGTCGACCAAAGTAAACTGAAGGAAGTTTTTCCTTGCGCTGGAAAGGTTTGTTACAATTGTTAGCAAGATTTTCATATAAGAACAAATAACATGAAAAATACAATTATTTTTAATGTAACTGTAAGTGATACAAATTTTGGTCAAGAGTTCAAAGTTCAAAAGTTCTTGGCGAAAATATTCAAACAGAAGACAAAGTTCCGTGTCTGTGTGTGCATTAGGTATGAGTAGAAAGAGAGACTTACGTCGAGTCCTTTGGCCAGCCTGTTGGTCTACTGACAAGCTTGCTGAAAGTCACCACTTATAAGAGAAGAGAGCAGATCAAACAGCAAGCGCGGGAAACACTTTGTTTACATAAAAAAATGTGTGATTGGTTAAAAATTAACCAGTCACAACCACCCACATGAAAGAGCTGCTTCATAGCCGAAGGATTAAAGGCGGCTGCGATTGCTAAATTGTCCTATACAAGAACAGTTGTGATTTATTACCCAATCGCAGACGAGTAAATGACATGGACCGAATGTGGGTAAGAAAAAACATAGCAACCGCTATAATACCTTCCTCCAGATTAACAAAAAAAAGGGAAAAAAATTTTTTTAATATGTACAATACTGCTTGAATCTGGAAGGCCAGTGAGCCCTCTTCCTTTTCTTGTAACTTGTTGATCTGGTGTAGAAATTGGTTGAGAACTACCAGTTTTTATTTGTGATGATGCTGATGATGATTGAGTTGAAATAGCACTCCGCTCAATGTGCGCTGATTTAAGACGATCGATCGAGATGTTCTATGGACCTCTATTGAGCTGGACGGTAAAAACTTTGGTATGTCGAGAGAGAACTCGGAATGGACCTGAGTAGTTGGGTGTCAATGACTTCTTGGTGAAGTCTTGTCTTACAAAAACAAAAGGTTGTTTTGAAGATACTGAAGAAATGTTGATGACAGCACTAGAGTTGAAATTGCTCTGATAATACTAGCGGTTTGCCAAACACAAGATCCGCGGATGAACAGTGTAGATCTTCCATAAACAGAGATCGAAGTGACAACATAACTAATGGTAAATTCTCCATCCAGGATTGGTTCTTGTCACAGTCGGAGCTAGTTAACGCAGCCTTTAATTGCCGGTGGAAGCGTTCCACAAGGCCATTGGTACATGGGTGATATGCTGTGGTTGAAATACGTTTCGCCTCAAAAAGATTAAGAAATTCCTTAAATAACGTAGATTGAAATTGAGGACCGCGATCTGTCCATGGGCATCCATAGACAGAAATCCAGTCTTTCAATATTACCTTAGCGACAGATTCGGCGGTTATTAATTGAAGTGGGATGGCAACAGGCCACCGCGTAAATCTACTTCGGGTAACGGACCCACTAAATCGACATGAATACGAGAAAAACGACCGTCGGGTGTAGTGAAATTCCCTGCCGATGTATTTTCGTACGGTGGCAAACCACACAACACTGAGTTCAGTGCTTCATATCGACATTCATGTTTGGCCAGACAAAACGTTCACAAATACATTTGGTAGTCATTTTTCGTCCAGGGTGAGACATAGAATGAAAATGGTCGAAATTTTGTCTTCTCATTCCAACGGGAACTAGGGGTCTGGGATGAGAAGTGCTGACATCACATGCGATTGACTTGTCACTGAGGGGTACGGGACGTTGCTCAATTTTTAACGACGAATCTTTCACTGAATCCAACAAATTCGTCTCCCTTTGCTGTGCGTCGGCGATATTTTCGAGATCTAGTTTTTCATTAACAGCGTTAAGTAAAGACGCTCTTGAAAGGGTGTCGGTGATGGTGTTGTCATTTCCTTCAACATACCGAATGTCTGTCGTAAATTGTGAAATGAAGTCTAAGTGCCTGTTGTGGCGGGGATTATACTTGTTTGTTTTTGCATGAAGAGCAAAAATTAAAGGTTTATGGTCAGTAAAAACTGTAAAGTCTCGGCCTTCTAAAATGTGTCGAAAATGTTTTAATGAAATGTAAATTGCTAATAACTCCCGTGAGAAGGTACTGTATTTTTTTTTTATTTTGTGTTTCGGTTAGTTTGCCAGAGAAAAAGAAAATAGATGTAGTTTCTTTCTCCATGTGCTGGTGTAAAACAGCTCCTATTGCTTCTGAGGAGACATCGGTAGTTAGTGAAAGCTGTGCTGAATCGTCATCACGCAAATAATTAAGTTTAGTGTAATTTGCTAGAGCATTTTTTGATTCGGTAAAGGCAGCAAGAGCTTCGTCCGATAGAGGTATCTTCGCGTTTCGTTTGCCCTGGCTACGAAGTAGGTTGGTCAGAGGTGCCAGGATATGGGAACAGTTAGGGATGAACTGACGATAGTAATTTATCAATCCAAAGAAAAATCGAAGTTGTCGAAGCGCTGTTGGTTGAGGAAACTCTTGGATGGCATTGACTTTATCTGGGATAGGTGTGATTCCGGTGTCATCAGTTTCATGACCAAGGAAATTCAGTTTAGGCACGGCAAACACACATTTATCTGGGTTGATTTTCAACCCGAAATGCTCTAAACGCTCAGAAACGTGTGTGACGTGAAGCCCATGTTCGACCAAGTTGGCGTTTGCAACTAGTAAATCATCAATATATGCAAACGAGTGGGACAAACCACGCAGTGCTTTGTTTATTAAACTTTGGAATGATTGTGCCGCGTTTCGAAGTCCAAAAGACATTCGGAGATTTTCATATAAACCGAAAGGAGTTGTGATGGCAGTTTTATGTATGTCTTCTGCGGCCACTGGGATTTGGTGAAAAGCTTTTCTTAAGTCGATCTTAGTGAAAATCTTTGCTCCCTGTAACAAGATGGCGGAATCTGCTAAGTTTAGCACAGAGTATTTGTCAGGAATTCTCTGTGCATTCAAACGTTTATAATCTCTACAGGGTCTCCACGCCTTTTCCTGTGATTTGGGTACCATGTGGAGTGGAGATGCGAAAGAGCTTGAAGAAGGGCGAATTATGCCCAGATCCAACATGTACTGAAAATCAGCACGTGCTATTTTATATTTTTCAGGCCTGAGTCTGCTTGAAGGCGAAGAAACTGGCGGGCCGGATGTTACTGTTTCAGTGTATGTGAAGGGTTGAAAAAGCGTTGGAAATTTATCCAGTACATGTTGACGCGGATTATTTTCCGACAAGGCAACACATATTTTAGCAGATGTTAGTGTAGATGTAATACCTGAGTATGTAAGGTCAGTCGTCTGGTCTATTAGCGTGTTATTAACCATGTTTACAGATAGCTTGGAAGTCCGCGCCGAGTATTGGGAATTTTACGTCCGCCACGGTAAAAAAAAACACTGAAAAGCTCTCTTTACTCAAATGTTGAAGGTCATTGAGACCTGGCCGTGCGTCTGGATTTGTGAGCCATTAGCTTCACGTAAAGTATATGATGTTTTTTTTATGGAAAATCCTGACCTAGGCGGTATCACACTCACTTGAGCACCAATATCGACTAAAAACAATTCATCCCTGTTACGATCACGAACATAAAAAAGACTGTTCTATCTTCTCCAACAGTAAATTCCGCCTTTATTCGCTGCTGGATGTGGCGTTTCCCTGTTGTTTAGATTTGTTGAACGCTGTCGGGGACTGAAAGTTAGATGGCTTAACACAGCGTCTAGCCGACTGTTCAAAATTGCTGATACATATTTTAGATTGTATGAGAAATTCTTTGCTTTTTTGCGATTAAATATTTCTTAACAATTTGCCTTATTCTTCTTAAAGGCTTAGATATATACAAATGGTGCTACTAACAAACATGAACATGTTTCAGTTTAACACCAGATTTTACAACAACGCAATTTTTTAGGTTATTGTAAATGTAATTGTTACCAATTGCAATGAAAATAAGAATTAAGACATTTGAAAAACTAAAAGGTGCCTTAGACAAATTATATATATATATATACACACACACACACACACATATATATATATATATATATATATATATATATATATATATATACACACACAAGTGTGTGAATATGTTTCATAAAATAAATTAGACTGAGAGATAAATATACCCCCACCATCACCAGGCAATTTTAAAAGGTCAGAAGTTTTCTGCTACTCACCCGCATCCAGATGCGTAACTGAGGGTGAGGGCCAAAAGAAGGCACGCACAAAATAACCTCATGTTGGCGACTGCGAAGAATAAAAATGAATCACATAAACAGAAATGAATTTTACACAAGCAGAATTAAGGTTTTAAGCAGATCATATATCCACTCGAAGTGATATACTTGGGAAAGTTATTTATAAATCTCTTCTTCCGCAGCTATGGATTAAATAGTAAAGCGTTTTAGACTCTCCTATAAATGACCACATTCGTCTTTCTGTGTAAAATCTAACAAATTAACTCAACACTCAACACCAAATCTAAGTTCTTGCGCCAAACACAAAACCTAGCTGGCCGAAATAGAGAAGGGAAAATAAAAACACGTCCTTTTCTCGTTGAAAGCACAATAAAAAAAATAAGACTCATTCGTTGCGTAAGAGTTAAAAGGAAAAACATTTTATACAAAAGGGGTACAATACAAAATATGCTCAAAAATTTCCTTTTGTGCGCCTGTGACAAGATAGCAAATTTCCGGCTTGACAAAAAAGGTTATTATTTAGATATAAAGAAAAAAATCTTGTACTTTATAGAAAAGAACACGGATTCAATGACTAAAAAAATACTGCACCATTTAAAGATGAAGAAAATAATTTGAGGAAATAAATTTCACAAGGCAAAGCGAAAAGACCAACGATCTGAATACAGAACAGGAACGTCTCAGCACGCAGTGGTTTCGTGTCTCGAGGTTCTTTATGTAGTATTTTACTGGTAAGATAAAATTCAAGGTTTGTTTCGTTTAAATTGTTCTAAGGAGGACACAGAAAATAATTTTCAATCCTGGGAGCTGAATCTGTCTTGAACTTACTTCTCCATAAGTTTCAAAAATGAATCAACAACAATTCAAATAATTTTGCCAGTTCTTTAAAATAGATTTTCACAACTGCAACAATTTATCTTGAAAATCCATCCTACGCATAATACACTCACAAAAGGTACGTGTAAAAAAAAAAAAAAAAAAAACAGATGATTAAACATTTATTACTACACTAAAGCAATAAAAATAGTTATTACCTAGCCTTTAGTGATAAGTCTGAGATAAGAATAATTCTGATTTCAAATCAGTGAGAATATCGCAGTATATTCCGCCATTGTTTTTCTCATAAAATCATAGCAATTCACTGATATTGGAAGAAAAATTATTTGTGGAACGTCATAGCGTTCCAATGAGGAAATTCTAATATTTAAATTATTTCCTTATTCCAAAGTAGCTTCTTTATTGTATTGTCGGACATTGCTGAAAACATAAATTAATTTTGGTGGGGGTGATTTTTGTAAATATTTATGCCATCATTAAGAGGAAAGATGAAATTTTGTTGTCAATATTTCCTTTCTAACACGTTCGAAATTTCAGTTAAAATTTCTTTTTGTTTTCTGTCAGCAATTTACGCTGTCATTACGTAATGTGACTATTAAGGAAAACGTAATATTACACAAGTCGTTTTTTTGGTTTTGAAAGATACGTTAGTTTGAAAATTCTTGCAAAAATCAACTAATTGTCTGATTTCAAAGAAACTTTCAGGACATGCAATTATTATTTTAGAAAATCTTCGTAAAAATATATTTTTATATCTGTTACCCCCACTCTCTCCAATTAATTGCATTAAACTTTGTAGAAATACATTATCTACACCATCTTTTATTTATTATTTAAATGCAGGACTCATTGGGAATATAAATCATGTATTTTTGTTTTTTATTATCAGACCATTTTCCGAAAATTTGCTCCGAATAGTAAAACCAAAAATGCATTAAAACTACGCTATTTTTAATTTAGATAAACTTTTAATTGATTTTATAAATATAATTTTAGGATATCATATTCAATGTATAATTAATTTTTATAAGAATTGTTTTCATTTTCTTCTTTACTAATTCATATTTCAAAACATCTTTCAAATTCCTTTAATATCTGCGGTTATTAATTCATTAAAAATAGACTATTTTTAAATCGCAAATTCAAAAGCTTAATAGAAATCATTTAGAATTAAGATTTTAAAAATAATTTCTTTTACTATGGAAAAAAAAAGTTTTGTTTATAAATGTTTCGATTGCTCAAAAAAAAAATGAGCGAAAATTTGAAATTTTAAAAAAATCTCAAAGTTTTATGTTCCAATTAATACAATTTCTGTTTGAAATACACCAGAGTATTTTGCTTACTGGATATAGTAAATTTAATCATTTTGCTTTCAATTATGCTAACGTTCAAGTTTCAACAGTATTTACATTATTGTCTTCATCTTTGTTATCATTTGTACAAAGTTTCGGTCGTTGTACGCTCCGGCCTTCTTCAGGTGCAAGGAATTTCAAACAGAACCCTTAAGTACTATCCCTGGGGTTTATCATTCTCATTCCTTGAATGGTAGTAATGACTCGATTGAAAGTCTGTTCGAAATTTCTAGCACCGGAAGAAGTGAAGCGTACAACGGCCGAAACGTCATACAAATGGCAACAAAGATGAGGACAATCTTCCGAATAATGTAAATACTACCTAAGAAATCTAAGAAATATAGACAAATATTAAAGTTTCAAGATAAAGTTTGTTTTTTTTTTTGAGAATTCAATTTAAAACTTCTTCTTCTTCTTCTTCTTCTTCTTCTATGTGCCCTGTCCTTTCAGGATGTAGGCGATCATGGTTCTCCACGTCTCCCTATCCCTTGTAGCTCCTAGTATGTTTGCTCCCGTTACTCCTGTCAACCCCCGTTCCGTCAACCACCTGATCAGGCCCTGCAGATATGTTATCCGCTGCCTTCCTCTGTCTCTTTCCTTCTATCTAGCCAGTCAGTATCAGGTTCTCCAGGGTCTCCTTCCTCATTGCGTGTCCCAGGAACTTCAGTTGTCTCTTCCTGATGTTCAGTATCAATTTCATCTTGGTTGTCATTCTTTCCAACACCTCATCGTTGCTTGCATGCTCAGTCCACGATATCCTCAGCATCCTTCTGTAGAACCACATTTCCGCTGCTTCCAGTTTTTTTCTCATTTTCGAATATATTGTCCAGCATTCGCTGCCGTATTGAAGAACTGACATCACGTAGCAGTCCAGCACTCTTTTCTTTGTTTCCAGTGAGATTTTCCTGCGTGTTAGTATTTTGCTCAGCTTCTGGAATGCGTCCTTTGCCATGCCAATTCGCCTTCGGATCTCCGTGTCACACTTTCCATCTTCAGTTAGGACACTTCCTAGGTATTTAAATTTTTGTACTTGCTTGATTCTGGTATCTCTCACATTTATTTGCCATTTTGGGTTGTACCTTTTGCTGATGACCATGCACTCAGTTTTCTAAAGGTTTATTTGTAGTCGTTTTTTGGCGCTCTCCACCGCTACCTTCTGTATGAGGTCTTGTAGCTTCCATTCCGTGTCCGCAATCATGTGTCGTCTGCGTATCTGATGTTGTTCAAGTTGTGTCCTCCAACAACACATGCTGGCGTGTCATCTAGGGTCCTCAAAATATTCTCGCTGTAAAAGTTGAACAGATCCGGTGAAAAGACATATCCTTGTCTTACGCCTCTTTCTATTTTTGTAAATCTACTGAGATCGTTATCTGTCCGTATGCAGGCCGTTTGCTGCCAGTAGAGATTCTTGATTACTCTTATGTCTTTGCCGAAAATATCGAGGCTGCCGAGCATCTCCATCAGTTCTTTGTCTCGTATCTTGTCGAATGCCTTCGCCTAGTCAATGAAACATAGGTACAAATCTTTCTTCATTTGTATTGCCCTTTCGGAGAGCATCCTAATCATGAATATGGCGTTCCTTGTTCCAGTGTCTTTGACGAACCCGCACTGTTCCTGCCCTATCTCTGGCCTGATTTTGCTTCTCGCTCTATTCAACAGGATTCTGACCATCAGTTTGGTAATGTGGCTCATTAAGCTGATAGTTCTGTGTAGTTCACACTCGTTTGCGCCTGGTTTCTTCGGAAGTGCTATAAATATCGTCTTGCATAGGTCGTCTGGTATTATTCCGCTGCTATAAATTTGGTTTATTATGTCGGTAATTTTTTCTATGCCATATTCTTCTAAGGCTGTCAGCAGCTCTATCACTATGCCGTCTGGACCAGCTGCTTTGTTTCTGTTCATTTTGGCCATTGCAGCTTCCACGTTGGATTTTAGTATTTCCGGTCCATCCATCTCCTTGTGTATTCTCGGTTGTTCTCGCTTGTCGCAAAAAAGATCTTTTATATATTCTTCCCATCGCTGGAGTATTTCCTCTTTCTCTAATATGATTGTCCCTTCCTTGGATTTTATGCATCCTGTTGAGGAGCAGTTTTTTTTTTGTCCTGTTAGTTTTTTTTTTGTTTTTTGTTTTTTTTATAAGCGTTTCACCCCGAGCAAGGCATGTCACTGCCACTACTGTGCAGGGGGCTACGTAGAGTGGAGAAAGGCTGATTAAATATAGGAAATAACAGAGGGTGGGTGATAGGCGGGTGAGGATACCGAGAATGAGGGTTGGGTAGATGAGAGTGTTGTGAGAATAGTTGGGAGTTAGTGTGATAGGAGGTGTCTATTGACCCTACATTTAAACACCTGGAGATTGTAACTGTCGGGAAAGCAGACTTGTGGAAGGGAGTTCCACAGGCGGGAAGCGCGAGAAAAGAAGCTGTTGGAGTAGAATTTACGGTTACATCTTATTTGTTTAACTGTAAAAGGGTGGGACCTAGTTGCTAATCTAGTATCTCGTGTAAATTCGTGCTTAGGCGGCACCAGTGATCTAAGCTCATCGGAGCAGAAGCCATGAAAGTACTTGTAGAAGAGGCACAGGGAAGCTACATCACGCCGGTGTGAGAGCGGCTGCAGCCGGTCTGCCAAGTCAGTATCAACCACGTTACAGATCCTCCTTTGTATTTTGTCAAGAAGCCCAAGGAGAGCAGCAGGGGCACCCGACCAGATATGGCAGCAATATTCAATACACGGGCGGATGGTAGATTTGTATATGTGCAGAATAGTTTCAGGTGGGAAAAATTTCCGGGCCCTGCACAGAGAGCCGACTTTCATAGCAGCAGATTTGGCAATGGATTCAATATAGTCATTCCATTTGAGGTCCGCCGAGAGTGTAAGGCCAAGGAGGCGTAGTATTTTACTCTCTGGGAGGCTAGCCTGTCCCATGCTAATCTCTTTGTGCATCTCTGCTTTGTTGGTCCTGCTCAGTCTCTCTACTTCTTCGCATTTGTTGTTGAGCCATTCCTCTTTGGCTTGTCTGCACTTGTTCCTTACCTCCCTGTGGAGTTTCTTGTAATCTGCTCCATGTCTTGGCGTTATTTTTTGTCTCCTTTGCATCATGTGGAGGATCTCTTTGGTCATCCATTCGTTTGTTTTTCTGCGTCTAATATCCTTTGGGGCTATGTTATTCGCTGAGGTCACCATCGCTTCTTTTAGTGACTCCCATTTTGAGTGCCCTTTTCCAATTTGTTCTTCATATTTCTTTCTCACGCTGTTATTGTATTCTTTCTGCAGGGTGAGGTCATTCTCTAGCGTGTCGTATTGTAGCCTTGGTGATGTGCTGGGCTTCTTCAGTCTTCAGAGTTTCACCCTTAGTTTGCAGATGACTGGGACGTGCTCACTTCCGCAGTCGGCACCTGGATATGTTTTGCATTGGACCACCGCGTTCCTGAATCTCGTGTTTATAGTTATGTAGTCTATTTGGTTCTTCGTGTCGCCTCCTGGGCTTCTCCATATCCATAAACGTCGTGGGTGTTCTTGGAACCAGGTGTTAGTAATCACCTGGTCATTGGCTGAGCACCAATGGACCCATTTTTCTCCTCGTTCGTTGCGCTCCCCTAGTCCAAAGTTGCCGCTCGTGTCTCCTCTATCTTTACCTACCTTGGCATTCAAGTCTCCCATTATAAGCCTAATTTCTTGGCTTTTGCACTGGGCCTTGGCATTTTCAAATATTGAATAGAAAGTTTCTATCTGGTCCTCCGAACTCTGGGTTGTCGGCGCATAAACTACTATAATAGTTATATTTTTGTGCTTTAAAAAAGGTTTTGTAGCGGAAAACAATCATAGTAGACAAATCACACTTCTCTGTTCGTGTTGACGTTAGTATTAATCCTTTGATTTTGTTTTGAAATTAACTTCTCTTGTGTTCTAACCGCTTGAGAGTGGAAAAGAAGGCAAGTATAGATTCGAATTCCACTACGATGAAAAGTTATTCCGTTTTATTTAGTGAAGTATCATAATTATACTGAACCTCATCTCGAAGTTGTGTATACGATAGTGGTGGAGTATGAAAATTAAGACACTGCTTGAGTTTGTCCGCCTCCTCAGAAAAATCTCGGACCCTTATTGGCCCTTTCACTTTCAACGTTCCACAATCGCCATTGCATATGATCATCAAAATATCCTTCATTCATTCGAAGAGTTATTTGGACAACTGAAATTATTGTGTTACGCTTGTTGTTTTTATGCCGTTTCTACCTCTTCCTTTAGACTTCTTCATGAGAAGGGCAATGGCGGATCTATTATGAAACTAAGAAAGTTAATCTTTAGGGCCCTTAATCTCAGAAGAGGTCCTGAAATAACCTTTTCAACGAAATCATTTTTAATGTGTTTGTTTTTTAAATTAAAATAAGGCCGTTTTCGTGATAGAATTTTAAGCCAATGGATTGAATGTACCTAATGTTGACATTAGAATATACGCTAAATTCCTCTGTAATTGGTCAAGTTTACAAATTTTCTTAGAGATTTGCAGTGCCCGATCCCTCAGCTGTGCATATATATATAGTCGTTCGCAGACAGATCTATATCACAGCTCATTAGTTTGACAACTGATTGCTTCTAGCCAGGATTGAAACCTGACTGAATTGACATCAGTCTAGGATTCTACTTCTGTAGAGGATGGTGGACATTAGCGTGTTATATACAATGTAAACACACGCCACTAACCGAGAGTGTTCAAATTCATTACTATATATATATATATATATATATATGTTGGAAACATATTTATTTTTATCTGTACAATGGCCAATTTACTATGAAATTAATGAAGCTTAAGCTTCAGGACTCTTAATCCCAGAGAGGGCGCTGAAACAATTTTTTTTTAATGAGTGAATTTTTAAACAAAAATCAGTGATTTTCTTTTGAAACTTTTTTTATAATCGTGTCGCACCAAGTAAGGCATTTTACTGCCACTGTTGTGCAAGGGGTTACATAGAAGAAATGTTATGAAGAGTGAGAGATTGCAGGGGGTGTCAGGAAGAGATTACTGATGAGAGTGGGGTGGACGAGGAGGAATGTTATGAGGAGTGAGGGGTTGCAGGGGGTGTCAGGATGAGAGTAAGAGAGGGAAGAGGGTACTGATGAGAGTTGGGTGGATGTAGAAAAAGCATGAGAGAGAGGATGTAAGTAAGTGAGACAGGAGATGAATATTGACTTTACATTTAAATTATTGAAGATTGTAACTGTCAGGAAAGCAAGTATGCGGAAGAGAATTCCACAGGCGGGAAATGCGAGAAAAGAAGCTGATGGAGTAGAATTAGCGTTTACAATTTATTGGTTTCACAGTAAAAGGGTGGGATCTATTTGCTAATCTTGTGGCTCGAGGAAATTCGTATATAGGGGGTACCAGTGACCTAAGTTCATCGGAGCAGAAGCCGTGAAAGTATTTGTAGACGAGACACAGGGAAGCCACACTGCGTCGGTGAGGAAGAGATTGTATCCTAACTGCCAAGTCGGGATCGACCACATTACAGATTCTCCGTTGGATTCGGTCGAGGACACCTAAGTGGATAGCAGGAGCACCGGATCAGATATGGCAGCAATACTCAATTTCACCGGCATGTGAAGGATTGTTTGGGACGGGAAAAACTTCCTGGCCCTACACAGAGAACCGACTTTCTTAGCAGCGGATTTAGCTATGGTTTCTATTTAGTTATTCCACTTGAGGTCTGGTGTGAGAGTTAATCCGATGAGGCACAGTGTTTAGCTTTCAGGGAGATAAGCTTGATCTATGTTAACGGGCAGGAGTAACGATTGTCTTTGGTGGTTATAGCAGCTTCGTTTTGGAAGCATTATCAATTTTGGTGAGAGTATCATACTATAATGGATTGAAAGTGGGTTCCGTTGAGTTCGCCTGAATCTATTCATAACCTAAATTGTGAAAATTGAATCCTCGAATCTATTGCTGCTAGTTGCGAGGGGTGGGGGCGCATATCTAATAAAGCTTTAGGTTTCAAAAAAGTAGGTCCGCCACTGGGCAATATTCTCCAGCTAATGGGTTGAAGTAGCTAATGTCGGCCTTTTATTCTCTAAGACCTATTTCATACGAACTCAAAATTTCCTAGGGTGCTTACAGCATCTAAATCCCCAGCTGTATGGGCTTATTGAGCTCACCAGCTGTTGGATCCTCGGATTTATTGTTACTGGGTGTGACGGGGGGGTGCATGTTTGTTCAAGCTCTGAAGTTTGAACAATGTAGATCCGCCACTGTTAAAGTGCTTCTTTTTACCAGTGAGAGAAAACAGTAAACAGAAATAAACTGTTCACTGCTATTTTCTACATTCACTTACGCACAACTAGCCTTGGGAAAGATATTAATCCGTCTCTTCCCTCCGGTTATGGGTTAAATAACAGTACAGATTGAGTTTTATAGGATGTAGAATACATCAGCCAAAACGGTGTAGAGACAGTATAAATAACACAGAAAACTAACTCTTCGAATGACACGACTTCATCTCAAAATTACAATATCCTTCCAATACTTGAGCACCTCGACGTGGTATAATGGTTAGCAAGCTTGTCTCGACAGAAACTATGGGGTACCCAGTGAGGATCTAACTCACGACTCAGATCATTTTAACTGAACATTGATTCTCAAAATTACTGTCTTTATAAGAATTCAATTTGAATTTTTTTATATATATCAACGAGAGGGCTCGTGTTGTTAAAAATGTCGGCAAAATATTTATATCGATATGCCATCTAAAATGACTGCAACATATATATTGCAGTCACTCTCTCACCGGTGTGACGTGGCTTCCCTGTGCCTCTTCTATAAATGCTTTCACGGCTTCTGCTCTGATGGTGCCCCCTATGTGTGAATTTTCACGAGATACTAGATTAGCAACTAGGTCCCACCCTTTTACAGTGAAACTGATGAAATGTAACCGCAATTTCTACTCCAATAGCTTATTTTCTCGCACTTCCCGCCTGTGGTATGCTTCCCCTGTGTAATAGGGGTCGCAGGTTCGAATCCTGCTGGGTAGCACACATTTTCGTAATAAAAATTTATCGTAAATAATCAGGCCGGTAGATATAAATATAAAAATACTGTTTAATTAAAAACAGAATATCTACTTAAATACGAGTATCGGTAAAAATAATGTTCAAAATAATTCATTATAAATTGTCGGTTGCTTATAACCAAGTTTCGTTAAAAAATATATATATATATGTGTGTGTGTGTGTGTGTGTGTGTGTGTGTGTGTGTGTGTGTGTGACTTGAACAATGTTGGTCATAATCTTTGCACCCATGGGTTCACAGTTTAAACCTGCCTTTGTACTATATTCCATTTGAATAGGCGTACAGATAAATACATATTTCAATGGGTTGGCTTCTCAATCCATGCGCCATGAGATGTCTTGATATAAAGGAATGATTCGTTTGTTTACTCGAACGAGCGACCATCTTATAAATACTGTTCGGATTTCAACTAGTTTAAAATTACCTAGAATTTCTATTTGAAGCCTACAAGTCTATTATTCTTTCTTTCTTTTTTTTTAATCATATCACCCCAAGCAAGGCATTCCACTGCCACTATAGCGCAGGGGGATATATAGAGCGATTGGGTATATGAAATATAAAAGGAGGGTGATAGACGAGTTAGGAGGTACATAGGGAGAGTGTTGGAGAGAATGAGTGCGAGTTAGTGTGTTAGGAGGTGTCTATTGACCTTACATTTAAACTCCGGGAGGGTGTAGCCGTCGGGGAAGCAAGCATGCGGAAGGGAATTCCACAGGCTAGAAGTGCGAGAAAATAAGCTATTGGAGTAGAAATTGCGGTTACATTTCAAGGGTTTCACTGTAAAAGGGTGGGACCGAGTTGCTAATCTAGTATCTCGTGAAAATTCACACATAGGAGGCACCAGTGATTTAAGTTCATCAGAGCAGAAGTCGTGAAAGCATTTATAGAAGAGGCACAGGGAAGCCACGTCACGCCGGTGAGAGAGTGACTGCAGGCGGTCAGCTAAGTCGGTATCGATCACATTACAGATTCTCCGCTATATTTTGTCAAAAACCCCGAGGAGAATAGCAGGGGCACCCGACCAGATTTGGCAGCAGTATTCAATACACGGGCGGATGGTATGTGCAGGATAGATTCAGGCGGAAAGAATTTCCGGGCCCTGCATAGAGGGCCGACTTCATAACAGCAGATTTAGCAATGGATTCGACGTAGTCATTCCACGTGAGGTCCGCTGAGAGTCTCAGGCCAAGCAGGCGTAGTGTTTTACTCTCTGGGAGGCAAGCCTGTTCCATGCTAATGGGAGGAAGGTGCGGTTGTCTGTGGTGGTTAATTGAAAGCAGCTTCGTTTTGGAAGAATTGAATTTTACGAGCCATTTCCTACCCCAATCCACCACGGATTGGAGGTCCTTTTCAAGCTCGGCAGCGAGGTTCGCCTTGTCGCCAACACCAGATTTTTGATCGAGGCGAGAGTAAACTGTGGTGTCATCAGCGTACATGCCTACTTGCATCGGGGAGATCATTGATGTTGATCAGAAAGAGCGTAGGACCTAGGATAGAGCCTTGGGGGACACCCGCGTTTGTAGGGTAGTTCTGGGAGGCATGTCCTTCAGTGTGCGGTTAGAGAGGAATGACTGGATTAGGTCCTACAAAAGTCCAGTTATGCCGTAGCTTCGCAGTTTCCGTAGAAGGCCGGCATGCCATACTCTGTCGAACGCTTTAGAGATATCCAAGGCAACGGTTCGGGCTTCCCCATTCTTGTCGAGAGCCTGATATATATACTCGATGATGGTCGTTAGCATATCAGCAGTAGACCTGGTGAAGCGGAAGCCATACTGTTTGTCCGAGAGGAGCCTGTGGGTTGTGAGATGCTGAACGACCTCGGCGTTGATAATGGCTTCGAACACTTTGCCAAAGATCGGAAGAAGGGGCTGATCGGGCGGTAATTTGCGGGGTTTATAAATTTCTGCGTCCGATTCTATATACATGTGGGTGTGACCGTAACCATGATGTCATGAGTGACTTTCACAGTGAATATTCAGGTATGTATCATTCCTTAGTTCCATCAGTCCTGACAATTTTTTTAATCGTTTCACCCCAAGAAAGGCGATAATGTTACTAGAACGCAGAGGGTTACAGGAGATGAAAAAGAACGAGAATTTAGTGTGGAGGAGTGAGGAGAAGAAAAAAATTATATAAGACTCAGAACAAGGCGATTAATGTTGCGTTTGAATCTTTAAAGATTGTAGTTCATTGAAACAAAGAAGTTCTTCAATATGGCAGTGAATGCTGGACAATGTCATTAAAGAAAAAACTTGAGGTAACTGAAATATGGTTCTAGAGAAGGATGCTGCGGATAACCTGATACTAACAGGCCAGATAGAGAGGGAAGGGTAGAGAGAGGAAAACATCGTGTAACGTGCTCGACTCGCCTGTGTGGGTGGATGGCAGAACGAGGGTTGCGAGGCGTAACAGGGGAAAGCGTGCTGAGAATCACTAGGGATAGCGAGACTTGTCAAGACATGATCGTCTACGTCCTGAAGGGATAAGGCACATAAAATAAAAAGAAGGAAGTGTTAGTGATAACAAGAAATTGGAAGGGAGTACCACAGTTCCGAGAAAAGAAATGGTGTTTGCTTCTAGCTATTTCAATAGTAAAACGGTGTGACCCAGTTGCCAGTTTAGTAGCACGCCGAAATTCATACAGTCGAGGCACCAGGGATAAAATTTCACCAGAACTGGTGTTATGAAACTATTTGTAGAAATAAACACAGTAAAACCACGACACCCCGGTCGTCGAAAATCACTGAAGTCAATATGCCTGTTCAGGATTTTCTCCATTACAGACCCTTTTGAATTTAGTCAAGAATCTCGATATATACAATAGGAAAACAAGTCAATAGTATTCAATGTACGGACGAATGGTAAATTTATAAATATGCAAAATTGATTCTGACGAGGAAAAATTGTCTGGCCCGAAACAGTTAATCAACTTTCCAAGCAGAAGACCAAGCCATTAATTCAATGTAATCTCTCCAATTCATGTCAGTGGAAAACGTGTCTTAAAAGGCATAGAATGTTATTCCCTTGAAATCTACAGTATGGACAAACCATACTACTTCTACGGAATCAAATCACCCTCATTTCCTCCATACTCCAATTGTAATTAGAAAGTTTCACTCAGACCTTCTCTTCAAGAACTGCTCATTTTTGGAACAGACTCCGTACAGGGATTTCTCTTAACACAACATTCCTAACCTCGTCAAGTCAAAGGTCATTCGTTATCGTCCTTATTCTTATAATCTTTAATTCCTATCACCTCCGGTTTTATTCATATCACACTTCATTCAGTGCCCCACTAGCCTGAGTGACTCTCGAAATTTGTTTGGGATAAATCTACGATTATAATAATTTGTAATTAAATCCCGAGTAAAAACATTTGCAATGCATTTTTATCGCAAAATTATTTCCAAGGCAAT
This sequence comes from Ascarosepion bandense, assembly GCA_037127315.1. NCBI lineage: Eukaryota > Metazoa > Mollusca > Cephalopoda > Sepiida > Sepiidae > Ascarosepion > Ascarosepion bandense. The sequence goes on from JBBBDQ010028554.1 coordinate 397,349, forward strand.
ATAACAGAAATGTTTTTACAATACATTCTATAGTAAAATCATTTATAACGCATTCTTATTGATAAATTATTTACATTACATAGTAAAAATTACAATGCATTTTCGGCGCAAAATTATTTACTAATCATTTTTATAGAAATATCGTTTTCACTGTATTTTTCTAAAGTGTGTTGAGGAGGGAATTTTATAGGAAAAGGCAGATTTAAAGTAAAATTATTTACAGTGCATTCTATTATTGAAATCATTTGCAATGGATTAATTTAGTAATTGTACTGCAATTAATTGATATTAGAATAATTTGCGATGCATTTTCAGAATTAGGAATCATTTTTAAAATAATATCACTTATAATTGATTATTTGAGAAAAATATTTTAAAATAAAATAATCTTCTCAGCTATAGTGAAATGATTTACAATGAATTCTTATTGTAAAATCACCTTTAATAACGAGACCCGTAACCACTTGGGGGTCACGGGGCACTACACGCATCCAGAGTGAGCAAGACAGAATGATAGTGCCTAGAATTTGAATCCACAGTTTTTTGTGCTTTCCCTCGCAAAGAAATAAGATCCAGTTTGTCCTGTTATTTATTCATAGCTTGGGTGGGTGCAAGAGATGGATTTATAAATTTCTCAACGGTATTCATACGTAGGTAAATGCAATGAACTCTATTGGAATTTGAACCCGGCACTCCAATTCCACAATCCTAACAGCTATTACTGTTATTCCGCCGTAACTATATAAACTTTAATGCATTATTAAAATTATTGTCAATGGTTGTACATCTACAAATTGTACATCTATATTAAAATTGTTAAAGTCTTTTTAACGTTTATAAAGTCACTTACAATGAACGTCTATAATAAAATTTATTAACATTGAAGTTCTACGGTAAAGTTATTTTCATAATATTAAAATCATTTACAATACAAATCTGTAAAATTATTGCTGTAAAATTATTTACATTGCATTTCTAAAGAAAACAGTTTGACTAAAGACAAAGTAAAAAAAAAAACCTAAAGTATCTTAAACACTTACGCCAGGAAGTTGAAATAATATTAACTGAAGCACTAAGGAGACATTTTTCCACTCAGTACCTATCCTTCAGGAGACGGGGATTGGGGTGCTTTTGGCGTCCTCCAAAGGAGATGTGCCGAGTGGGTTGTAGCAACGTTTTGTACCTGGATTTTTTCCGCATGAAACACATTAAACTCCGAGCTTGTAACAAACACACTCTGTTCCGATACTTTCAGCCTTGTGCTATATCTAAGCTGCGCTTAAAAAAATCACCATTCTGTTCCGATTTAGGAGTAAGGATAAATATACAATTTTTCGAAAAATGGGTAGTTGCCTTTCTAAGCAAACTTTTTAAAGATTCATCTTGAGAACAAGCATAGCGCGTTTGCGTGCTTTTGTTTTGATATTACGGGTTTAAGTATTAAGAAATAAACTGAAAAAAGAAGTGGCTTACAATACTCACAGTACAAGTGACGTCTGGCGCTGAAACCGAAGGGAATAAATGAAAAGTTAAAACCGTTGGTTTTTATAGCCGAATATTATCAGTCACGTTCAAACACTCCTCTCGAGTTTTGGCAAAATACAGACACATTGACGTGTGTTTCTTTTGTTTCGTACACAGATATTACAGAAGAATAAAAATAGTAATTTTAAAGATTATATTTGTATTCTTTCTTTCTTAGCTTGTGTTTGATTGTTCAGAGCGGGGATCAAGTGAAGACAGGTCTCCTCAATAGTAAAACATAGAATTTTGATATCGAACAAGTTAGTAGCTGACATCTCGCTGTTGAGACAAAGTGACAACGGGTCAAATTGCCCGAATGTTGCCGGGACTGGACTATTTTAAAACTTGGCTCGGTTGTATGTTCCCTGCATTAAACTGACCTTGTGTCAAATCCTGCCAGGGTGGGGCGGTAAGAAAATAGAATCGCTTCTTGACATTTTGGCTAAGATCAAAGTGTAGTATCGGTTCTTATTAACTTTATTTTGATTATCTCTCGCTCTCCTACTCTATCTTCTATTTTTCATTTTGATAACCAAGTAGTGTCTTTTCCACGCGATCAAAAGAGAATAGGCCATTATTTATCAGGAATTGGCAGGGCGTAAGGGTCGTGTAGTGAGTACTCTCATTCGATTAAACTACATTTCATCTTTTCATTGTTTCTCTGTCTTCAAGCAGAGAGCAAGTGAAAATATTATTGAGTGGTGCCCTGTCTTGGGCAAAAGCTGCCCGCAGCAGAACGTCCCAAAGCGCAATAAATGAGGAGGTGGGGTTGTAGTAATCATACCGATGACAGCGCAGATGACAGTTGAAAGTTCTGGGCTATTTTGGGACCTGGTCCGGATTCACACGCTCCCCACCTCCATTGAAGTGACCTTGTGTCAAATCCTGGCATTATAATATATTTCCCTTTTTTTTTAACAGAATTTTCATACCAAACAAATAGTGTAAGATATCTCCAACGAGAGCCCAAGTGACAACTAAAAATGTCTTACTGTTCGCTGTAATTCTGCCGTCTCGATTTTCCGAACTTTTTTCTGTCTTCTAGTTTCTTCCACATTGTCTGTAGCTTCTTCGGAACTATTCCCGGTATTCCGATTAACAAACGACACTACTGTCCCTTTCATATTACACAACTTCGTCTAACTGCTCTGATGAGCTTTTTCCCTACTACCCCGACTACGTGAATTTAAGCGTGATACTAGATTGGTATATTAGTTAAATGTAACCGACACTTCTACTCCAATAGTTTCTTTTCTCGCACTTTCCATTTATGGTACTTCCTTCGGTTTACTTATTTCCCTGATAGGTTATTATTATTATTCATATGGCGTGTCCCTTCAAGATGTAGGCAATCATCGACTCCCACTTGGCTTTGTCTCTTGTCGCTCTCAAAATTCTCTTGGTATTTCTCCCAAACCTCACTCTGCCTTCCATTTGCTCAGGCCTATCAAGTCTCAGAATCCCCCACGGGAAAAAAATTGGCCTTGTGCGACATCTCGTTTCTGTGATGAGACACGGGTAAATACCGAGTTTATTAAAGTTTACATTTAAGCCAATAAAAAATGCTTCTAAGAATTTTATTACAGTATCTACGATCAGTTAGTCAGTTAAGTGCCATACGTGATACACGCTTTGGGCGATCATATCTCGATTGAGACATGACTGACTGGGCAGAAGATTATCCCGCAGTAGGTTACCATTGCTTTCTGCGTTAGACTGGTTGCCATCCAAGGCTATAGAACTCAATCTGTCCTGTTATTTAACCCATAACTGGAGGGGAGATTAATACCCTTCCCAAGGTTATTTGCGCGTAAGTGAATGCGATGAATTTAACTGGAATTCGAACTCGGCTTCCAGATTTTTCGTTCCGAGTCGATATCCACTGCACCACAACGCACATCCCCAGTATCTATGTACATACTTTTAAAATGCCTGTTTGTAAAGCCCTGATGAAATTAATTACAGAGATTATTCAAATTTCTATTTGCGCATTTAGAACGAATTTTAAAAATCTTAATATGTTTGAATTCTTTTGAGTTATAATCATGAAAATGATCATGAAAATATGTTGGATTGGTCGGTTTACCAATTATGAAGTCCTCTTTTTTTAAATCTGTTCATCGGCATTTGTTAAAGAACGGGATAGGATTGCGGTTTTACAATGTTGTCATCTGATGAGAATAGATTCATGTTTTTACAAGTCGCGTAAAAAATTTCTCCCCAACATAGAGTGGTGGATTGAAAAACAAGAAAATAAAGAAAGGATTTTTATATCTTTAGATTCACCACTTGAGGATGAGTAACATGTATCGTTTCTATTATAATAAAGACCGTTGGGTATTGTATTTATTTTTGAGATGAGTAATTTTCAATAAACATTATTTTCATTTTGGTTGATATAGGTCTTATAACAGACACAGCGTTTCGACTAAGTACCCTCAGGTCATCATCAGGATTTTTGACAACTATATCAACCAAGATGAGAACAAAAGTTTGAAATAATTCCAAGATTATTGAAAACTAGCAGTATAGCCCAGCGTTGCTCGGATGTAATGAAAGCTTTAAAACTAATCCATGGTCCTGGAGGTCAGACTCAGCCTAAAGAATATTTCATTACATCCGAGCAACGCCGGGCTATACTGCTAGTTTTCAATAATCTTGGAATTATTTTAAACTTTTGTTCTCATCTTGGTTGATATAGTTGTCAAAATATATTTGTGTGAAGTTTGGTGAGAATCGGATAAAAATTGTGGATTTGTATAAAGGACATACAGACAGATAAACAGACACACACACAAATATCTTGCCTTTTATATATATATATATATATATATATATATATATATATATATATATTATCGATTTTCTGCACTATTGTAAGAACTGCAACCTTGAAACTTCTGAATATCGTTTCTTATGTCTTTGTCTATGAGTGTATCAAATTTGATTAAAATCGGACCACTCTTTCTATAACCCGAGATTTTCGATTATCGATTTTCGATATTTATCGGTGGTACCTCGACACAAAACCTAGCTAAGAACACTCGCAGACGCTTATAGTACAACTGTGTAAATTTTCAAGAAAATCGATTCAGCCGTTTCGGAGTCTATATGTAACGGACACACACACACAGACACACACACACAGACAAAGTTCCATTTATAAATAAGTTTAGATTACTCATCTCAGAAATACATACAAATTATGAGAAGTGTCAAGAACCTACTAAATTCATCCAGTTGTCACCTGCAGTTGGACACCTGCATTCAGATTTAGTTTTAGCTGCAATATTTTAAGTCAGAAATTTCTTACTTTTTACTTCATTAGAATATCTTGTCCTTTACTTTTCCAGGTTTAATAAGTTGTCCTGTTCTTTTCCAGGTTTAATATAATCTAAAGAATATTACTTTTCATGCGCGCTTTTTCCATGTAACACATGATTTTCCCAGGCCAATTAATTTAGTACAAATTTAGTGCTGAAAACCGCATTCTAATATATTAAAACTAAAACAATTTATTTGCAATTGATTAAAAAATCAATAAAAAATTGATTATTTATAATTAATACTGATAATCAATTCTGATAAAAAAAAGTGATAATCAAAGTTTCATTGACAAAAATGACAAAAAAATATAATCAGAATTTAAATGTTGAAAACCGCATGCAAAAATATTAAACAGAAAAATTTATTTGTCTATATATTTCTGAGATGAGGTAATATTTACAGTATTTACATTATTCTGACTATTGTCCTCGTCTTAGTTAACATTTGTACAACATTTCGGCCGTTGTACGCTCCGGCCTTCTTTATGCCAAGTGGATATAGACGTTGGTTAGTTCCTGCCTTGACTCTTATAGTTGAGAGTTCAATACTAGGCTACAGCAATGGTGAACAAGTAACTTGCAGGGTTAGAAGAAGATAACGCATGACTTTCAATCGAGGCTTTACGCAAAGAATGAGTATGATATACCCCAGTGATTGTAATAAAGGGTTCGGTTCGAAATTCCTAGCAACTGAAGAAGGCCGGAAACTGCGACGGCCGAAACGTCGTACAAATGGCAACAAAGAGGAGGAGAATAGTCCGAATAATGTAAATACTGTAGAAAAAGTTATTAAGAATAAGATATATTATTAGAAACGTTAGTCATTCACTCACTTATGTACTTATGAAGTTAGTCTCCATTTTTGAACTTCATATATTTGTTTCTTTATGCCTTAATGTAAGGTACTCAATAGTAGGTATATCAATATATATGTTTCCGTCATCTTAGACGGCATATCGATATAAATATTTTGCCGTCATTTTTTGCGGTACGTGCCCACTCGTTTCAATTTATTCATCTATTTATTTATATATACTTTTAAAATGCCCGTTTTTAAGCCGTAGTAAAAATAGCGAAACAGGGAACATGGATAAAATTCCATTAATATTCGATATGTCGTTCGAAAAAACTGTCAAGAAACTGTCAAGAATCAAGGAATTGAAAGCAGAATCAGTCAGAATTAAGAGCTGTAAGAATAAATCACCCTGTGAGAATCATATTCACTACTCAGTTGTAATTTTTCTTAACTACAAACCATTACACCGCGTTTAAATGCTCAGCCTGTTAATAGCGATTTACCATGCCTAGCATAGGTGTGGCATAAGGTCGAAAAAAGGAGCACTGAGTGAGGATTGAGCTGGATTGATCTAGCGAGACAAACTTGCTAGCCATTACACCACCTGAAGTACACCGTCTATTAATAGCGATTTGCTAAGCGTATCATTTATGAGGCACAAGACCAAAAGTAAAAAAGCACCCAGTGAGGATCGAACTCACAACTCAGTCACAGTTGATCCAGCGAGACGACCTAGCTAATCATTACCCTACATGGAAGTGCGGTGCGTGTCGGGCAGCTTAGATGTGGCATGAGGCCGAAAATGAGGCGCACTCAGTGAGGATCGGACTTGATTGATCGTGTGAAGTAAGCTTGCTAATCATTAAAGTAATTTCCAATATATATATATATGTGTGTGTGTGTGTGTGTGTGTGTGTGTGTGTGTGTGTGTGTGTGTGTGTGTGTGTGTGTGTGTTTAGTAGACTGCTCAAAACAATTAGAGGAACACTTCGAAACACATCAAATCTAAACAGGGGAAACATGATCTTGAATATTTTTCTTGATAATAAGTATAAATGATGTATTAATAACAAAATGATGCCACATAATTTGATAGAAATGAAAATAATCACACTATACAGGGGGGAAATCAAAGACACTCCAAAAATAAAAGTGAAAAACTGATGCAGCAGACTGGTCTATTTTGCCAAAATGTCATTTAGAAACTCAAAATGATTCCCAGTAGTTTGTGTGGCAACGTCGGGGAATGCTCCTAATGAGACGATAGATGGTGTCCTGGGGGATCTCCTCCCAGATCTAACCAGGGCATAACTGAGCTCCTGGACAGTCTGACGGGCAACCTGGCTTTGCCGGATGGACCTAAACATAATGTCCCAGAGGTGTTCTATTGGGTTTAGGTCAGGTGAACGTGTGGGGGGGAGTCAATGGTATCAATTCCTTCATCCTCCAGGAACTGCCTGCATACTCTAGCCACATGACGTCAGGCATTGTCGTGGACCAGGAGGAGCCCAGGTCCAAGTGCACCAGCGTAGGTTCTGACAATTGGTCCAAGGATTTCATCCCGATACCTAATAGCAGTCAGTGTGCCATTATTTAACCTGTAGAGGTCTGTGCGTTCATCCAGAGGTATGCCTCTCCAAACCATCACTGACCCCGCCACACACACCAAACCAGTCATGCTGAATGATATTGCAAGCAGCATAACGTTCTCCAAACCCTTTAACGTTTGTCGCATGTTCTCAGATTGAACCTGCTCTCATCGGTGAAGAGCACAGGGCGCCAGTGGCGTAGTTGCCGATTCCGGTGATCTATGGCAAATGCCAATCGAGCTCTACGATGCTGGGCGGCGAGCACAGAGCCCCCTACAGGACGTCGGGCCCTCAGGCCACCCTCATGGAGCCTGTTTCTGATTGTTTAACACCAGAGGCCTGCTGGAGTTCATTTTGTAGGGCTCTGGTAGTGCTCATTTTGTTCCTCCTTGCACAAAGGCGCAGATACCGAACCTGCTGTGGGTTTCAGGATATTCTACGGCCCTGTCCAGCTCTCCTGGAATCTCCTTCATGCCCTGGAGACTGTACTGGAAGATACAGCAAACCTTCTTGCAACGGCACGTACTGATGTGTCATCCTGGAGGAGTTACACTACTTGTGAAACCTCTGTAGCGTCCAGGTACCGCACCATGCTATTAACAGAAATGTTGATTAAAGACAAATGAAAAACTAGAGCAGTAGAAAGTCAGTCAGTAAAAGATTAGCCAAAAGAGATGAGAAGGGAAAATACGTATCAGTGACCTTAACCATTCCTGTTTTGTGGGTGTCTCATTGTTGCCGCTCTGTTGTTGATTTCATTAACAACAAAGCAGCTGAAAGTGTTTAACAACCCCCTCTGCTACTTATCTCAATATCCCAAAAGTTTGACTGATAAGTTGTTATACTCTGAATAAAAAGTGTTCCTGTAATTTTTTTCGCAGTATATATATTACGTAATTATATATATGTGTTTGTGTGTGTGTGTGTTATGCTTAATTGAACGTTTAATTTTTCTTTTCGTTCACTTGTTAGAAATTTCTGTGGCTGTTGAACTCTTTCTTTCTATCTTCTTCCCCCACCAAGCGGGTCGCATACGGGCTAGTTTGTGGGCTTCTCTCTCCGGCTGCTGTCTATGGTTCCAGCCAAAAAGTCAAAAAGTATTTTTACCTTACTCGCAGTTACCATACTTGGATTGAGAGCGCATTAATTCTTTACATGGGAGTCAATTTTGTTTGCATTTCCCTAAGAAGTATGAATTTTAATTTGCCTTTTTATGTCTGTTATGCTTAATTGAACGTTTGGTTTTTCTTTTCTTAAACCTTTTAGAAATTTCTGTGGCTGTTGCACTTTAACTAATTTAAAACTTAGTAATTTTTTTATCCTGTTCCTTTTTTATTAATTGGAGTAGATTGACCCTGATATCGCCCGGTTCACACTCCTCCTACCTCTGTTGGGCAGGCGTAGAGGCTTATCCCTTGATCCCTGTTTAGGAAGTGTTTTCCGACCGTCTCTTTTTTTCTCCACAGACCTTAGTATTGGTGCTACCGTAATTTTCCTGCGAGGTGTGTGGTCGGTAGCAACGTCTCTTTATTGTAAGGGTACCAGGTTGGCTGTTCCTTAGTTGCTGTTTCCAACTGGTAATTAGGAGCCCTCAATTTTGTGTAGCATCAAGAACGGCTGCTCTGATCAACAGTTGCATAATATCTTGTAGTGCCATGTCGCGCATGGAGAGGTGTCCATGCAAGAGCTTTCGGTGGGCCACACTTTGCTGCAGCCCGCGCCAATTCCCTTCCAGTGCATGCCGTGGTTAATGGCCGCCTGCCTCCTCTACTTGAGGTCTCTCCTTACCAACTAAAATTAATATGAACAACCATGTCTCTAAAAAGTCTAAACCAGTCAAACTTAAATCAACAAAACCTCTTAATATTTCTTTTACTAACATCCGGGGTATTCGTACTAACTTCTGTGATGTAGAATCTTTCCTGCATGGAAAGTCCCCTGACATCCTAGCGCTCTGTGAGACTAATCTCAAACTCTCAATTCTATCCTCAATTCTATCCTCTTCGATCCCTGGCTATCTTCCCCTCTTAAGGAAGAATTCCACAATCCATGGGCTGGGTGTCTACGTTAGTAAACACTTCCCTCTAACTAGTGTGACATCTCTCGAATCCCCTGACCACCCATATATGTGTCCCCGTCTGTCACTTCTCAGTTTGTTTAGCTACCCCTCCTCTCCCGACTTCTCGCTGCTAGACAGCATCTCTGACAATATAGATAAGGCTACTTCCTCCCACCCATTCACTCACATATTTGTGTTCAGAGATCTTAACGCCCATCATGCCGAGTGGCTAAAAGACGCTGTTACTGATTCAGCTGGCATTCACGCCATGAATTTTGCCATTTCCCAATCCCTTACGCAAGTGGTGGATTTCCCCACACGCTTTTCCAGCATCCCCTAAGGACATGCCTCTCTTCTAGATCTATGCTTCACCTCTGTATCTGACTCCTGCCAAGTCTCGCAGCTTTGCCCTCTCGGCAACTTCGACCCTGATGTTGTCTCTCTCAATATAGCTCACCACTCTCACTCCCCTCGGGAGCCTGCTACCTGCAGGATCTCCTACTGCTGCCAATGAGCAGACTGGGACGCGTTTCACGATTTCCTATGCGATGTTCCTTGGGGAAATCTGTTCGGCCTCCCAGTTGATTGCGCCTCTGAGATTTCTTCCTGGGTGAAAACTGGCATTGATGCCTCCATACCGATCAGAAAGTTTCGTCATAACCCTCATTTTTCCCCTGGTTCTCTCGTGCCAGTTCAGCCGCCATTGCCCACAGGAACGACTACTTCCGGCTATTTCGTAGACATGCATCTGACCACAATAGGCGCCTATTTTCCTCTGCTGGTAATGAGTGCAAGAGGATCCTCAATGACGCCAAGCGGTTGTTTGCTGAAAGAATGAGGCAGTGCATAGCTGGCCGCATGTTCGGCTCCAGTAACTATTGTCGGCTGTTCAAACGTGTGCTGAACAACAGCAAATTCTCCATCCCTCCCTTAATCAATGAATTTGAGGTCCTCGCAGCATCAGTGGACAATGCCGAGTGCTTTGCTCGCAGATTCTCATCTAACTCATCTAGGGTTTGGCATGCTGGCCTTCTATGCAAGCTACAGAGGCTACAGAGTTATGGTATCACCAGACGCTTGCTTGATCTGATTCAATCTTTCCTATCTAACCGCATAATGAATACCGTCTTGAATGGGCATGCCTCCACATCCGACTGCACAAACGCTCTTCCTTATTTTCATAGATTATTTCCCAGACGTGTTCAAATACCAAGTAGGCATCTACACAGATGACACCACAATGTACTCCCGTATCAATGAGAAATCCGGCGAGGCGGACAAACAAAACCTCACTACTGATCTTGAGAGGGATCTACACTCAGTGGTTGACTAGGGAAAGAAGTGGATTGCAAATTTCAAATCGTCTAAAACGAAACTGCTATCTGTCAATCACCACAGGCAACCTCTCGTACCTCCCATAACCATGGACCAAGCGAGTCTCCCTGACAGCAATATACTGCGCCTCCTCGGTCTTACCCTATATTCCGATCTGAGTCAATAGCTAAATCCACTACTAGGAAAGATGGGTCACTGTGTAGGATCAGAAAGTTTTTTTTCCACCTGAATCCGTCTTGCACATATACAAATCAATCATCCGTCCGTGCATAGAATACTGCTGTCATATATGGTCAGGCGCCCTTGCTGCTCATCTCAGTATTCTCGACAGGCTCCTGTTTCCTTTTTATAAATAAAATTAAAATTTTAATTAATAATCTCCTACCTTTTGTCCACTTAAAAAAAAATAAATCTCGTGTTCTAATTTATTTTTCCGTAACATTATTAATATTTACGGCCTATCAACCTCTTGGTTATTCGAAAAAGTCTCTCTTTTACGGTATATCCACATATCCCTCCTTTAACCTTTTTTGTCTATTACTTGTAATGGACATAAATACTTCAGAAAATAATTCTACTCATGCAATTTGTCTATTATACTTCTCGCATGCAAGTATTTTGGTTAAGGGTAAGAATTAGAAAATGTACAATCCGATTAAATCGATTCAGTTATTACAGTCTGTTTCAGTTTCTGTTTCAATTCATACCCCCAGCAAAATAAGAATCACATATTTTTCAATTTCATGTCAAGTTATAAAATAAATAAAAATAATAATAATCACAAATTATGTATATTCTTTATTCTTTCAATTTCATGCCATTTTCTTTTAATCTGTTCATCGGCATTTGTTAAAGAACGGGATAGGATTGCGGTTTTACAATGTTGTCATCTGATGAGAATAGATTCACGTTTCTACAGGTCGCGTAAATAATTTGTCCTCAGCACAGAGGATTGAAAAACATGAAAATAAAAAAAGGATTTTTATTATATCTTTAGATTCACCACTTGACAATGAGTAACATTTATCTTTATTATAACAAAGACAGTTGTCTGTGTGTGTATATTATATATAGTATTTTTTAGATGAGAAATTTTCAATAATCTTGGAATTATTTCGAACTTTTGCTTTCATCTTGGTTGATAAAGGTGTCAAAATAGACAACGTTTCGACCAAATGTCCTCTGGTCATCAACGGGTTTCTATATATTGGCTAATGTGCATTATCTCGTTTATTATTGCGAAATATCCTGTAAAATCAATTATTGATCTTGGAATTTGGTTCGCACTAACCAAGTACAAGGATCGAACTCATGAGCACTAGATAATAGTAACACATGTAAAACCAACAACTATATCCCCTATGCCACGGGAGAAATTTAGTGGTGTATTTTTTAAGCCTTTTATATTCAGTGTCGGATGTGCGTTGTGGTGCATTAGATAACGGCTCGGAACGAGAAATCGTGGAGCCGATTTCGAATTCCATCCGAATTCATTGCATACACTTACGCGTAAATACCCTTGGGAAAGGTATTAATCCGTCTATTCCTTCCAGTTATGGGTTAAATAACAGGACAGATTGGGTTCTATAGCCTTGGTCGGCAACCATTCTACCGCAGAAAGCAATGGCATCCTACTGCGGGATAATCTACTGCCCAGTCAGTCATGTCTCTTTCAAAACATGATCGCCCAAGCGTGTATCACGTATGGCACTTAACTGACTGATATTCAGTGTCAGATGGATTTTTTGACAACTATGTCAACCAAGATGAGAAAAATTCGAAGTAATTCCAAGATTATTGAAAATTACTCATCTCATAAACACATAAAAAATTATGACAAGTGGCAGGAACTCGCTAACTTAATCAATGTTAAAAATCCACAAGCTCGACCCTGCACTGATTTCTTATGCCCCTCTTACCATAAATCTGTCCTGTGAGTATCAATTTTCTCAAGCCTCTCCTTGTTATGTGCCCTAGAAATCTATCTAGATCAATATATATCTTCGAGACTACCAATTCGAGACTACCAAATTGGTTTTCAGTATTTGCTTCAGCTTCAGTTTAGTCAAGAAAATAAGTATAAAAACAAAAAACTAACGTTGCATAAAAAGAATATTTTTATTAATTCAAATTTAACAATATCCGCATACAAATAAAATCGAAAATATGTATTTCCAATTAAAAAAAAATATCTATATATAAAGTTTTGTGTGATCTCATATTACCAAAATCGCTTTTCAAAATCTTAAGAATAATCAGATATTTTTATCGACAAAGGAAACGAATTATTTTTCCATTCGAAGAAGAATTTGCTTTAGAAAACAGTTTCCGACAGAGGCGATTCAAATTCTACATTATTACAATAATTCAAATTTAAAAGCTTAACGTTATTGACAATCTAGATATAGATATTTTCAAAACCAGCCATTTACTTCTTTGAATTGACTGAAAATTATACTTTCGGCTTTTTGAAGTAGTTGGTTTTATTTCACTTTCTTACAAGAACGATACACTGGTTCTAATATTTTACAGACGTTCATCGTCAACAATTTTATTATCATCAACATTGTTATTATAAGATAACAGTGTGCGTACACAGACAGAATAATAGATTGGATATACAGGTACTGTAATAGATTGCACAAATAAATTGGGATTATCTTAGTTTTGAGAAAAGACATTGATTGATCGACATCCTTAAATGCTATTTTATCATTAGTATTGCTTGTTTTATACTAACGCGTTAATTTTACTATCACCATCATCCTATCACACGTTCACGTTATCTTTCATCATCGTCATTATTATAATCATTATTGTTAGGATGTAAGCCTGACTTTACCCACTGTCCTTTTTTTCTCCTTGGTCTTTTAAAAGATTTTGAAAGCTCATCCGACATATGAGACCACAGTTTCTTAAAGAACTATTATTTCAATACAAAGTCTTTTTCTTATTACAACGTATATGATGAACATTTACTATCGTAACTTTGTTAATGTCTAATAATAAGATATCATAAGAGGCTCAGTTGATGGCAGCGATGCGGTAGTCGTGGTAGTCTCTACAGATGTCGGAGTTGATGTTTATGGGGTTCCTGGGGTACCTTGACAAATAGTCACATATTGTGGTTCAGTTTTCTCAACCCAGATCTCCATAGTGCGCCCGTATACAGGACCATGCCCACGATATTGGGCAATGTAGTGAACACCATTAACATAATTCAAATTTTTCCGATCTAGCTCTTCTGTAAACATGTCTTTGGCCTGCGACATGTCGGTATTTGGGTTGCCATTAAACGTCTTCACGTAAATCTGCATGTTTTCGACCTTTTGTAGCATGACACCTGGCTAAAATAAAATTTTAAAAAATGGCGTTCATTGGTGATCGATATGGAAAGGAAGAAGATATGACAAGACTGGATGTGGTGGAATAGGCAACAATTTAGAATTTAGAAAAAAAGTAGAAAAAATAGGTACGTGGAAAATATTAATGGAAATTATGTGCGTAATTAGTGTCAGACGTTCTACTCATTTATACTCCAGTGAGGAAGGTTGGAAATCCGACTGGTCGAAATGTTATTGAAAAATGAACTGGAAAACGCATGTAAATCCAAGGAAAAATATTGAAGATGTCTGTTGGCTTTTGATTGGCTTTTGTAGATACGAGGAAAATTTGAATCGAAAAATTAACGAGGAAACACATGTAAATAAATTCAGTCTACAGACTGGGATGTACGTTGTTGTGCAGTAGATATCGGCTCTGAACGAGAAATCGGAGAGCAGAGTTCGAATTCCAGTTGAATTCTTTGCATTCATTTACACGCAAATACCCTTGGGAAAGGTCCTAATCCGCCTCTTCTCCCTGGACAGATTGGTTTCTATAACCAGGGAGAAAAAACATTTTTATTTTTCCCTCCAAAAGGTATTTGAGCCTAAGTGAATGCAACCAATTCAACTGGAATTTGAACTTGGCTCTCCAATTTCCCATTCCAAACCGATATTTAATACAACACAACGCAAATACTCGGTAACAAACTATAAAATAATGAATTTTGTCCGATCTTTAATATTGTATCTCATCCAGGATTAGATTGCTGTCTAGCGATTAACGTCGCTCAGAAGCAATACTGACATTGGCAGACTTTCTGCCTTCAGTCGGAGAGTAACCCAGACGGGGCTCCGCCGAACGGGAGAATCTCGTCTGGGGAAAGTAGACATTCAATATTTGACCTAGCTATATTGCTCAGATTACCTGTATTAAGACCGTGTGCCACATTTTATCTCAAGTGAGGAGGCAGCTAAATAAGATATTTAATCTCACCCACTTAATTAAAATACACCTTTTGTGCCAGATCCACTCCTAAATATTTGACCCAAATCACAATTTGGGTTGAAAGTGCTACTTTTAACACCCCCAAAGAATAACGTTGACGCCCTCTTTCTCGAGTTAGGCGTCTTGACGTGGTGTAATAGTTAGTCAACTTTTCTCGCGAGAACCTATTAGAACTAAATAGTGAGTTTGATCCTTATTAGGTGTGGCACAAAGCCGAAAGTATGGGGTACACACCCCATACTTTCGGCTTTGTGCCACACCTAAGCGGTGCTTAGAAAATCAACTCTCTTACCTGAGTTGGGCAGGGCAAGTTGCTTTCGTTCAAGTGAGCTGTGTTGACGTAAAATTGCATTTGGTATTTCTTCTGGCACGGATCAGTATGGGAGGAAACTCGGATGGCTTTTGTCATGACTGGAATTGTTCGAAGCATCTTCTTGGATTGGGTGTTATTCCCTATAAGAAAATTTTAAAAAATGAAAAGCAGGAACATTTTTACATTATACAAAAACTTGTAAGAAGTACTCCTAGCAAAGATTCTGGGAAACTGGGAAAATCCACAGCATTACCAAACCAGCCACTCAGGTCATTATTTTTAGTGAGTTCTATCCCCGTAAATATGCCACATATGTAACATTGCGCCTGATAAAATTCAGCTTTTTAAAATCTCAACCTAGCATTTCCTATCGTGTGATTAACATTTTCATAATCTCATTAAATGACATGAGGAGCGTTTTTCTTTTTTTTTACCTTTTTTTTTTTTTTTTGCTACACTTACATTCCTACAAAATGGGTCTCCTTGCTATTGCTTAAGACCCCCACGTATTCAAGTAGACAGTAAAAGAATTTATCTGCTTTTGATATAAGACGTTTTGTATCAATCGACGGCATCGACAATAAAATAGAGATTTGAGACATTCAAAAATAACAAAAAAACACATCCACTGTCTAAAATTAGGGAAAAGGGAAAAAATTGTACACAAAATCTTTCGGGATAAAAATTATCGCATTCTAGATAATGGACAGTCAGTGAGATTTCAAAAAGAGCTACTGAAATGCAAGTATAATTCGCTGGTGTTTTTAATCAAGATAAGATTTTAATAATCAGTTTTAATCGTTGCTTTTTTTTTTTTTTTGCCTTCGATTTTATGAAAAATAATATTTTGCTTCAGCCAAAGTGATGTTTATTCCGAAAAGCAAGCGTTGTCAGTGAGTTCTTAAGTGAAAGATATTCTGCTTACCCATAAAGTAATGATGATTCCCCATGTACTGAATAAAGCGAACAGAGTTGAAGGAACATTTGGCTCCCGGTGTGGGCACTCCAGTCACAATGTACATGCTGACATTGCGAACAGCAACACCATTTGTTTCCGTAAAGGTCATGTTTGGACAAGAATATGCAGCTGAAATAATAACAAAATGATGAGTGAAAGATGTCATAAAATCATTTCTGGTATTAGGTCTCAGGTTGGGACCCGGAAAGAAATGTGCATACAACAGAAATCCAAGGAAATCAAAAATGATTCTTTACAATACACACAGATCAAAGCTAATCACCCAGACATCGTGATCAAAACAAAATGTGCTTTCTTATTGACATGGCAGACCATGCGGATTGTAATGTATTCTTTGAAGATCTTTTCAAAAATCTATCAAAATACAAGATTCTTAAATAGAAATCTAAATAATGTAGCACATGAGGATATCAATAATTCCAGTTGTAGTGGGAGCACTTGGATTGACCGGAAAAGGATCCGATAGACTCACTGGAAGAATTCCTGGTAGGCATGCATATAAAATACAACAAATTGTACTCAAAAGTACACCTAAAACGTCACGAATAGTTTTATCTACGTAAAATGTAAGATATAAATTTTATTTTATATTTTTAATACAAACATGATCAGTGAAAAAGCCATATCTGACCGTAGCTCTCTGGTTGGGAACAGGAAAGGCATTTCTACACAACAGAAATTAAATAAATCACGTATCAAATTGGAGATACTTGTGGAATCTACCTATCAAAGTTTAATTTTAAAAAAGCAGTTACGACAATTTATATATCGCACATGTAGCGAGTCCAGATAAAAAGAAAATTGCATTAGTACAAAACTTACTTCAGAACGATAACTCGCGTTTGTTTAACACAGAAGCTGGATTGATAAACGCAAAGATTGAAGCTCGCGTTAGTCCTCGCCGACTGATCAATAAATCGGGAGGTACGTGTGAACACGTCAGAGAACATGTTTGAATACATATCCCGCCAAAAACTTCAACATGCGATCTGATCCACCCCGTCTCTATAAAAAAAAAGATTTGCGTCTAAATTCTCAGTGAGAATTCAAACGTCATGGAAAATTGCAAAGAGTGGTTGGATCGTGGTTCTGATTAGCTAGGTATAACAAAGTTATTGGTTCACAACCTCAGTTTTATGCCCCCCAAAACACTGGCTTTGTGTCAAAATTCTATTTCATACAATAAATCCCGTACCACAGAAATCCACATAACTGCGAACTGCTAGATTTTGACCAATCTGTATCTATCTGTCTCTTAACACAGAAGCATCATTGCAACTCACTCAAACAATATATTCACTCACTCTCACAATTATATTTACTCAAAGAAACAAACATTTAATATTTTCTACGTATGCCTTTGAACTCACAAGCAACAATTTTCGATAAACTCTTGTGTATTTACTTTGTTATTGAACACAAGAGAAAGAATTTCTTACATTAATTCATGGGCTATTCATTTATAATTCCTTTCTTTATTCACTCTTTCAACACAATTTCAACTTCATATTTTGTACATGTTATGAATATAAATATTTGTTTTGTTGTTACCAAATACCAGAATTTTCTTTGTTCATTATTTATCCACGTGTTCGTTATCAATAACCAATGCTACAACAATAAAATGTGGAGAATATAGGCCGTATTTCACTACAGACTTCATATACGGTATTTTTTAGGTTAAAAGGTGGGAGAAGAAATATATGAAGACAGTATGAGCTGATCGTTTGCAGCGTAAAATGTCCAGTTTACTGCTGTAGCTTTGGTTATTGGTGACAAACACGCGGATAAATAATGAATGAAGAAAATTCTGGTATTTGACAACAAAACATACTATTTTTGAAAAAAAAAAAACGTGCGTATTAGCGATTAGGATAGTAATACCCGTCTATTCACAGTTCGTTTTACAGGATACAAATCCTATATCATCCCAACAAATGACTGGAACACAAAACGTAGAATTGCACACCCACAAAATCGGCTCTGGGTGACTGAAAACATTTTGGCAAAAAAAAAAAAAAAAAAAAAAAACAGAACAAGTCAAATTTCACAAGCTGGTGTGAAAATTAGGATTCTGATTTCCGATTGGACATAAAATAACAAATTAAATTATGACCCTATCTTGACACCTAACAAGAATGGATTTGCGGTTGGATCCGACCATGATATCCGAGTTGACTAAATATCCACGTTTCTCGACCAGAAAAATCAGACTCGGAACGCGACATCGGGGTGTTGAGTTCAAATTCCAGTTGAAATTCCTTGCATTCACTGACGCGCAAATACCTTTGGGAAAGGTATTAATCCGTCTCTTCCTTCCAGTTATGGGTAACAGGACAGATTGGATTCTATAGCCTTGGCTGGCAACCTTTCTACTGCAGAAAGCAATGGTAACCTACTACGGGATATTCTTCTACCCAGTCAGTCATGTCTCTTTCGAGACATGATCGCCCAAGCGTGTATCACGTATATCACTTAACCGAGTGACAAGTCAGTCCGATGGGAGTAGAGATTAGATCCACCACAATGTAAGGAAGAAATTTCACACCGCCGAATCTGACATGTCTTGTCGACATATATTCGTTCTTCCTCTCCTTCCTATTTTCCTTTGTACTTTCTTTGACTTCAATTAATCGCCGTCAACGAAACAAAACATTTTTAACTGACTACAAAAAATTAACGCCGATAAGTAAATTTTTCCTCTGATCTTTTGTTTCTTACTAACTTTTTCACCTTGAAAGATCGGCCCCCTTTACAATTTTTACCTACTCGGAAGGCACAATATGAAAAAAAAAAAAAAAAAAACACACACACAAACATTTGTTTATTTTATTAAAAGACAGCGAAGACATGACATACATTTTTATGTGCACACACCTACACGAACTACGTACTACACTTTCTCTTTGAACATTTACATAGTCATTTCATTTCCTACAAAATTGATGTTATTCTGTTCAGTTAATAAAATTCCACTTATTTTACAAACGAAACACTTACTCTTTCAACCTTCTGATATATAAAGATACAAATCCTATATCATCGAACTGAAACACAAAAAGTAAAATTGCACACCCGCAAAATCGGATCAGAATGACAGAAAACATTTTTGAAAAGCCAGACCAAGGCCAAATTCACAATCAAGTGTGAAATTTAATTTTGACGAATTGAAAAAGGATTAACTACTTACTGAAAGAAAAAGATGAAGCCAAATTTCGCGATCCGATGATAAATTTATTTTCTAACCAATTAAGGGAAACGATTAGCAGAACTAAAAGTTAACAAGCCAGTATTAAAAATTAAATCGTTATAAAACAAAAAGGGAAAGAAGGTAGAATCAGTCAGTCAGATGGAAGCAGAAATTAGAGACGATACGCTATGATGAGACAAAAGAACTTCAAGCCTGACCCGGACATAAAGTCCCGTCACACATTCGTTTTTCCTCTCCTTCCTATTTTCCTTTCTTCGTTTTTACTGACACGCTGTCAGCGAAACAACAGGAGACATCTACAACTGACTCCTAAAATTTAACTTCGATAAGTACCATTTATTTTATTGCTTCAGCTTCTTTTTCACTTTCTCGCCGGCCATAAAAAAGGAAAGGAACAGACTTCATTACTATCCTGTTAATCTTTGCAGACACACAATATGACCTTCTACTGACAACTACGAACTCTTGACTCCTTTAAATACGTACTACACTTTCTCTTTAAACATTTTCCTAGTAATTTCACTTCTTATAAATTTTATGTTATTCTGTCTGTTAATAAAAATTCACTTGTTTTACAAACAAAACAAGTATTCTTTCAATTTTCTGGTATTTTAAATTGTAGGGACTTCGGGTCTGTTTGGCACAAGGCCAATTTGATAAACACCACCGAGGCCTCTACACAATTAAAAAGAAAGTTTAAAATCAAAAGGGAAATAACTTACAATTGCCTTTGCAGAGTTGTTCAATATTAGAATCGTCCGGTGGGCATCGGGTCTTCTTTATACTCGTGTATCGTGTCTTTTTTTGGAGACGGATTTCGCAGAAGCCAAAAGGTAATCTTTGAAAAATAAAATAAAATAGAAAATAGGGTGAATATTATATGGCATCAGCAGAAAGAGTACAATTTTGTTAATATACAAAAGTCATTGCTTATCTTCCTCCTATATATATATATATTTATTTTATAATCGTCTCACCTCAAGCAAGGCAGAACTGTCACTGGTGCGCAGAGGGTTCATGGGAGAGTGAAGAGAGAGAACAGGTCACAGTAGTTGTCGGAGAATGGATAAGAGAAGGACGGGTACGTTGGTGTAAAGAGAGCTGCGTGAGAGCAAAGTATAACGTGAGAAGGATGGAAGCCAAGGAGATAAGCGATGACAGTTGACGTTGCATTTAAATTCTTGGAGATTGTAGCTATCAGGGAAACAAAAATACGGAAGGGAGTTCCACGAGTGGAAAGCACGAGAAAAGAATCTATTTAAATAGAAGTTGGGGTTACACTTGATTGTTGCCAGTCTAGTAACTCTAGTAAATTAACATGCGGGGAGGGGGTACCAAGGTGCTAAACTCGTCGAAGCAAAATCCGTGAAAATATTTGTAAACGAAAGAGACAGAGAGAGACCACATTTCGTCGGTGAGAGAGACTGACGTCGAACCGCCAGGTCAGGATCGACTACATTGCAGATTCTTATATGGATCTTGTCGAGAACTCCAAAATGAACAGCACGGGGCGCCCGACAAGATATGACAGCAGTATTCAATGCACGGGTGGATAGAAAACTTGTAAATGTGCATGATGTATTCAGAAGGGAAGAGCTTCCTGGCCCGACACAGGGACCCGATTTTCTTAGCAGAAGAATTAATTCAATGCTGTCGTTCCACTTCATATATACATATATATGTATATATAAGTTTAAATATTTTTAATGGATACTCGTATTTGAGTAGATCTTTTTTCTATAATTAAACAGTATATTTATATCTATCGATCTGAATAATCGAAAAATCTTGTTATTCAGGTCGATAGATATAAATAATATAAATAGTTTTTTATTATAAAAAAAATATTAAAATCTGCTCAGTACATGTATCCATTGAAAATAATGTTCAAACAAATAAAATATCTCTAAGTTAACCATTTCGTAAATAATATATATTTATATATTTTATTACATTAGAACATGTAAGTAGTTGTTACATGTTCTAATGTAATTAATAAGTATTCAATGCTCGGTTTTTATGTTGAACATCGTTTTAAATTAATGTTTGAACGTTGCAATTTTATTCTTCGTTTTTCTTCATTTGTATGCATATATGTATATTTTTTTTTAAGGGGAATGGAAAATAAATTCAAATAATTTGAGATTTTATCTCACATGCACACACACATATATATATATATATATATATATATATATATATATATATACGAACGCGGGCGTCCCTCAAGGCTCTATCCTAGGTCCCACGCTCTTTCTGATCTACATTACTGGATCTCCCCGATGCCATTAGATCCCAAGTAGGCATGTACACCGATGACATCACAATTTACACTCGCTTCGATCAAAAACCCGGTGTGGGCGACAAAGCGAACCTCGCTGCCGAGCTTGAAAAGGACCTCCAATCCGTAGTGGACTGGGGTAGGAAATGGCTCGTAAAATTCAATGCTTCTAAAACAAAGCTGCTATCAACTAGCCACCATAGACAATCGCATCTACCTCCCATTAGCATGGAACAGGCTTGCATCTCAGAGAGTAAAACACTACGCCTCCTTGGCCCGACACTCTCGGCAGACCTCAAATGGAATGATTATATCGAATCCATTGCCAAATCCGCCAATATGAAAGTCGGTTCTCTGTGCAGGGCCCGGAAGTTTTCCCTGTCTGAATCTATCCTGCACATATATAAACCTACCATCCGACCGTGCATTGAATACTGCTGCCACATCTGGTCGGGTGCACCTGCTACTCTCCTCGGGCTTTTTGACAAAATACAACGGAGAATCTGTAGCATGATCGATATTGACTTGGCAGACCGGCTGCAACCACTCTCTCACCGGCATGACGTGGCTTCCCTGTGCCTCTTCTATAAATACTTTCACGACTTCTGCTCCGATGAACTTAGGTCATTGGTGCCGCCTAGGCACGAATTTACACGAGATACTAGATTAGCAACTAGGTCCCACCCTCTTAAAGTAAAACAGATAAGATGTAACCGTAATTTCTACTCCAACAGCTTCTTTTCTCGCGCTTCCCGCCTGTGGAATTCCCTTCCACATGTCTGCTTTCCCGACAGCTACAATCTCCAGGAGTTTAAATGTAAGGTCAATAGACACCTCCTATCACACTAACTTGCATCTATTCTCCCAACACTCTCACCATCTACCCAACCCTCATTCCCGCTTTCCTTCCTTACCCGTCTATCTCACCCCACTTCTGACATTTTCAATAGGTAACCATCATTTCTCACCACTTTACCCTCTATGAAACCACCTGCGCAATAGTGGCAGTGAAATGCCTTGCTCGGGGTGAAACGATTATATATATATATATATATATATAGGAAAGAATATTAATAAAAAGTTTTGAATTTAAAAATGTACTTTTTTGAACAGTATTTGTTTATTTTTATTATATTTTATATTTCAGACCGCCCTCGGTCCTTCATCAGAAACAACTGATTTTTAAATTTGAATTAGAAACGTATTTCACGATAGCGTTCGAATATTTTTTTGTTTACATCACGTGGTGTGTTCACACCATGCGGCACGTCCGTAGAGAAAGTCTGTTTGTTTTAGATAAAAATTTCTTGGAATATCTGAAAAAAATTTTTTAGCTATTGAAATATTTGTAAAGATTCAACACACCTAAGTCCCTATTTAACCCTAGCTTGTGTGTATTTAATTTTAAAATCCAGTATGTTTCTTTCTTTCTGCGTGTGTATGTAGAACTAAAATTGGAGTCTATTAGTAAACATTTGAATTTTTCTAAAGTATGATCAGGTTGATTAAAATGGGCTGTAATTGGGGAGTATACATTTTTTTGTCGTATATTTAGTTTGTGATTATTGAAGCGAAATCTAAAGCTATTACCGGATTCGCCGATATATCCACTGTTGGGGCAAATTGAGCAGAAGAGAAAGTAGATGATGTTTTTGCTGTCACAAGTAAGGTTTGGTGGGTGTAATTTTATTTTGGTGTTGGGTACAGAGAATGTTTTGTCTGTTATTAAATGTTTACAAATTAAACAGCGAGGCTTCCCACATTTTAAATTCCCTGATAGGTTTGTATTATTTAAATATTTGTTAGAAGTGAGGATAGTTGATAGGTTGGGTGTTTGTTTCTTTGCATTTATGGGTGGTTTTTCGAAAATGTCTTTGATGTTTTTGTTTGATTGGAGGTTCCTGTAATCATTTTTTAAATTTTTGATAAGTGTGTAGGAATATTGATTATGGTTAAAAACCATGGGAATTCGGTTGTTAACTTTTCGTTTTTTGTATGTGAGAAGTGTGCTACGATCTATGTGGATGGTTTTATGTAGTGCTTCCTTTATTATTTTTATTGGCTATTTACATTTTAGAAACTGTTTTATTGGGTTGTTAATGTTGTTTAGAAAATCTGGATGGTCTGAGCAAATGCGTTTTATTCTAATAAATGAGCTGTATACGATAGATTTTTTTAATTTGAGGGGATGGCAACTGTTAAAGTGTAGGAATTTATGTTGGTTTGTGGGTTTGTTGTATAGACTGGTGGAAAGTGTATGTTTATTTAATTTTACCATGACGTCTAAGAAAGGGACGGATGTGTATGAGTACTCCATGGTAAATTTGATTGTATTGTGGAAGTTGTTGCAGAGAGTGAAGAAGTTTTTTAATTTTTCTAATCCATGAGTCCATATTAAGAAAATATCATCAATGTATCTAAAATAATGTGATGGTTTGTATTGTGAACTGTCTAGTATCTTTTTTTCTAAAATATGCATAAAATTATTGGCATAACTAGGTGCCATTTTCATGCCCATTGCTGTGCCACTAATCTGTAAATAGTGTTTGTTGTTGAATTTAAAATTATTGTGTGTTAAGATGAAATTTATTAATTAGCATAAATCTGTGATTTGGTTGTTAGGTAATTTGTTTTTAAGGAACTCATGGCAAGCTGCTACTCCTTCAACATGTGGAATGTTCGTGTACAGAGACGTAACATCCATCGTTACTATGATATTATCACCTAAGACTAAATTAATGCTTTGTAACTTGTTGAGAAAGTCAGTAGTGTCTCTAATATAACTAGGTATGTCAGGTAATAAAGGTTTTAGGATATTGTCTATGTATCCAGATATAAGTTCTGTGAGGGTACCAATGCCTGATATTATGGGTCTGCCAGGTGGTGTGATTTTAAGTTCTTTTGAAATTTTGTAGATTTCTTCATTATTTGCTTGATGTGGGTTGGATGAAGAGGTGTTAGGGTGTTTTTCTGAAATGATTTTGGGAGTTTGTGTAGTTTTGGGATAGTATAGAATGTTGCTGTTTTGGGGTTCTCAGGAATAAAAGATTTTATTTTATTTTTTATGTCATGATTCAGGTTCTGAATGAGGAGTGATAATTCTGTTTTATAAGTGCTAGTCGGATCTAGAGGTAAGGGTACATAGAACTTGTTATTTTGAAGTTGTGATTCTGCTTCTTTAATATAGTTGTTAGTGTCTAAGATGGTTATAGCTCCGCCCTTATCGGCTGGTACGATAATTATGTTTCGGTTGTTCTTAAGTGTATAGATGGCTTGGTGTTCTACTTTAGATAGGTTGTGTATTTTTGTTTGGTGTCCTTTATTTTTTAAGAAGTTGTCCATGTGTTGTCTGGCTTTGTTGGCGTATTGATCCAAGTGTTGGTTGCGTCCGCTTGGTGGAGTCCATAGGGTATTATTTTTCGTAAGAGGAAATTTGGAGTATGATTGTTTATCGCTGTTGTCATTAGAAGTGGATCTGTTGTCTGAGAAATATTCTTTTAGTCTCAGTCTGCGAAGGTATTTTTCCATATCGTAGCAGAGGTTCTAACAAATATTTAAATAATACAAACCTATCAGGGAATTTAAAATGTGGGAAGCCTCGCTGTTTAATTTGTAAACATTTAATAACGGACAAAACATTCTCTGTACCCAACACCAAAATAAAATTACACCCACCAAACCTTACTTGTGACAGCAAAAACATCATCTACTTTCTCTTCTGCTCAATTTGCCCCAACAGTGGATATATCGGCGAATCCGGTAATAGCTTTAGATTTCGCTTCAATAATCACAAACTAAATATACGACAAAAAAATGTATACTCCCCAATTGCAGCCCATTTTAATCAACCTGATCATACTTTAGAAAATTGCAAATGTTTACTAATAGACTCCAATTTTAGTTCTACATACACACGCAGAAAGAAAGAAACATACTGGATTTTAATATTAAATACACACAAGCTAGGGTTAAATAGGGACTTAGGTGTGTTGAATCTGTACAAATATTTCAATAGCTAAAAAAATTTTTTCAGATATTCCAAGAAATTTTTATCTAAAACAAACAGACTTTCTCTACGGACGTGCCGCATGGTGTGAACACACCACGTGATGTAAACAAAAAAATATTCGAACGCTATCGTGAAATACGTTTCTAATTCAAATTTAAAAATCAGTTGTTTCTGATGAAGGACCGAGGGCGGTCTGAAATATAAAATATAATAAAAATAAACAAATACTGTTCAAAAAAGTACATTTTTAAATTCAAAACTTTTTATTAATATTCTTTCCTATACATATTAAGACAGTATACGTGGATGATCATCACTATATATATATATATATATATATATATATATATATATATATATACATATATATATGAGAAAGAGAGACAAAGTGGAAAAGTTTACGTGCGATGCGTTTTGTTTTTTAGAAATTCTTCTGACAAAATTTATGTTGGTGCAATTACACAAACGAAGAAAGCAAAGAAGTTTTTTTTTTCTTTTATTTATTTATTTTTATTTTTCATACACGATTACCATCTAGGCCTAATCCCTGCTACGATGGACACCAACAAATAAAACATTACCCCAAAAACACTTAAATGTACGAAGGAACCTAGCAAAAAAATAAGGCAATCCATGTCACTCCTTCTGACAAGGAAGGGGAAATTGGGGTCATGAGCAAAAATACATAAGTACAATAAATCAGTTTAACACTCAACGATGACGTCTTATCACCAATTTTACATTTAATAAATATTTTAACAAATAAAAAAAAATTGGGTCGTCAGAGTAAAATATATCTACTAAATTCCTTAACAGATATATTTATATTTAACTTAAATACGCTGCTTGAAATGTCTGTTGACGAATGACAGACAAGCGGAGAGAGATATGAAAGATGGCTGGTGGACAGTTGTGCGTAGAGTTTTCAGCTTTATCAGAGACAGAAAACAATAAATTTACTGTTTCAATGGAATGAAAATCTTAAACATTTACTTATCCAAGAGGTTGATAGACCGTTAGAGACTTTGAAATGTTAATGTTACGAAAAGATTAATTGGAAAGCGAGATACAATTTTAAAGTACCAGGTTACTAATTGAAATGTTAATTTTATCTATAAACAGAAAACACAATCTTTTGTAAAGTTGACAAACCGTATCAAAACTATTAATAGAAAACAATCTAGAACAATGATTTATGAAATCTAAGACGGCAGATGGATAAAGAGTAAAATGTCCTCTTTAAGATTTTTAATTTCGAATTATGTTAGTGAAGATTTGTTTACAAACAACGCAAAGGACAAGATGGATAAATAACAGAAATGCTTGTCACGAGTCTTGCGATTGTCACGATTATCACATGTAATGCCGGTTTTTCTCAATAAAA
This sequence comes from Ascarosepion bandense, assembly GCA_037127315.1. Classification (NCBI taxonomy): domain Eukaryota; kingdom Metazoa; phylum Mollusca; class Cephalopoda; order Sepiida; family Sepiidae; genus Ascarosepion; species Ascarosepion bandense. The sequence goes on from JBBBDQ010028554.1 coordinate 424,487, forward strand.
AGGCAGACCTTGAGTTTGTAGTGGGCTGCCGAGGAGGCTCTTGGGTCCGAGATTGAGTTGGTAGTAATCTGCCAGAAGAGGAGTTGGGGTTTTGACTATCTTCGAATGCAGTCGAAGTGAGCTGAGTGACGTAAGATATTGTAAGAAAACGCCCGTTGTGTGTGTTGCTAATACAAAGACCAAAGAAGCAAATTACTTCTGCTAACATCTAAATACCGCTATTGCTATTACTACCACTGACAACGGGAACGTTGACGATTGGAGTAGTTGCGCTTAGAATGAACCAAAAAGGGTTAAACGAAAGCCACATCTCTCTTTTACAGAAACTATTTGAAGTATTTTGTTTTGGTATAGACAAGAGACATTCAACATTTTGCAACAAGGACTGTTTTTAGTTTTTTGTTGTTTGTATTGTGACGTACTAAGTGTAACAAAAAATAAAATAAAATGATTGACCAAAACTCAGAGATAAATCACAGACAAATATTTAATTTACAAAAACATTGAATAAAAATATTTACAAATATACAGTTTTTTGTTTCATTCAAAAAGAAAAACAGAGTTTACTACTGGTAGGCGAAGTGTTACGAGGAGAGAAAGGGAAGGTAAGGTGTCAAGTATCTTTACCCAGTTAAGATCGCAAAGAAGTTTAAGTGCTATAATTTTCGGAAATCTTTAAACGTGTCTAAAGAATAATTTGAAGTATGGTCAATGAAAAATCAAAAATATCTATTTACCCATAAAGTTCCATGAGGTTCTCTTTCAGGTTTTAGTTGGTCGGCAACTTTTCTTATAGATTCTTTCGGCTGGATATAAATCCTTGAATCAAAGTCGGAGTTGATATGTCAGCAAATCCTAGTAACAATACTTTCAAATTTTAGTTGGTCGACGACTTGACTGATAGATACCTTCGGCTGGATATAAATCCTTGAATCAAAGCCGGAGATGATAATGTCAGCCCATCCTGTTAACAACTAACTGCTCTCTGCCCAAAACCTATTTTTATAGGGGTTAACACCTAATTTGTATATTTCTAGAACATTTCGAATTCTCTAGATTTTACTGGAACATTCTGGCATCTTCCAATTCTTCTAATCCTAATTTTCTTATTTTTACGACTACTTCATGAATTAAAACATTTTTGGAATAACAAGTAGGATTCAACAGAATCCGTTACTATAACTTTTTAGACATTATTAATGTCATTTTTATATATTAATGTATCCTCGGAACAATATTTATATATGAAATTTGTTGTCTTCCCAAAATCAGATCGACTTGTTTATATTTATTTTTCTGTTAATCCTATTCTCACCTGAAGAACTTGCAGGTGGACCAACGGGATTTCTACGATCTGATAACTGCTCTCCAAGATAAAAAAAAAATCAATGTGGCTGGAGGATGGCATCAAATCGACATTTGGAACCGCAGGCTCGGGCCTAACCTGTAATACTGGACCATACAAAACCAACGGCCGGTATTATGGAGTACGTTGGTCCAGTGGGGTTAGGCTGCAGTGTTACATTATGGTATATCTAATTTGTATTTAGATATACTGTGTTTATTTTCAATTTCTTTAGTTGAATTGTTCACCTATATCGCAAAAAAATTGTATTTTACATGAAATCTATCTTGTGTGCGCTGTGGTTTAATAGTTATCTGCCCGGGATGAGAAATCGCTGAACCGAGTTCAGATTCCATTTGAATTAGTTTCATTTAGGAAAGATATTTATCTATCTCTTCTTACAACTATGGGTTGAATAGCAGGACAGATTAGGTTAGTTGGCAAATTACTCCGAGAAAATCTTCTGCTTAGTCAGTCATGACTCAAGACATGATTACCCAAGCGTTTATCACGTATGGCAATAAAATAACTGATCTTGTGATGATTGAGATGAAGGAGAGTGAGGGGCGCCGTATCATGGATTCACAAGACCCGTGCACCGGCCATGAGTACAGAATTGCAATTTCTTAATTTTTAAAAAAAATGAAAGGATACTTACGCGGAATTATAGACAATGTAATACCACTTGTCTAGAAATGATTTGTTATCGCATCGTAATTCCTCCATAAATTTGTAAACTTGAAGCATGATCAGATATGGGAAATATACAGTAATGTTTTTGGAATAGTAAACCTCTGAGCTCCCTAATTGGTAATCGATCTTCAACTGGAAAAAAAAAGAAAAAAGATGTTTCTGTCGCAGGCCTTTGTTTATTTTATACATACAAATAGCGCAATTGCCGGCAGATTGGACGTACTCAGATTTTGACATGGAATGTTTAGACAAAAAAAAAATGTACACATCACTTACCTTTATGTGACATTTTCATTAACTATGAAGAAACATTTAGAGTTTTAGCACAGATTATTTTACTGGGACTTTTTTTTAAATATAAATGAGGTAGGATTTAATTATCAGGGTTTTTTGGAAAAGAACTTTAGTACATTTCATGATGCATTTTTAAAAATTGTATTTCAGGGAATCAACATCTGCACATACATTAAATTCATAATAGCTACAAAAAATCTATTGGTATCAATAAACATTGAGATATATGGTCAGATTAAAAAAAACAATAGAAATATGGTACTTGTTGGTAAATGAAATCCTATACCATACATGCGGAACAGCAAAATGCCAATACCTGTATATTAACAAAGGAGGACACAAAACCAGCAGCATTATACCAACCAAAGCAAATATTTCGCTAAAAATCAGGAATTTTTACAAACCAAAGAGCAAAATATTGTACAATTCTATAAATTTCTTCAATTCTTTTTTCCCCACGAGTTAATTTTTCAGGGATATTTTTTACTCGTATTGTATTTGTTAACTTCCAGGGGTTCTAGTTTGAAAAATAAGCTCTATGTGTGCACTGATTTCTGGTTAATCCCACTTTTTTCCGTGGTCTTCATGTCTCTCTCGCATATGATACTGATGTATTGGACGCAGGGCAATTTATTCTTTTTTTTTTTTTTGGTGGCGGGGAACTATTTATTTATAACAAAATATTCTTCTCGGCAGGGCCAAGAGGGAAAAATTGAAGGATAGTTTCATTATTGAAAATATTTAACGAACGCGTTTTCCGATAATCACATTTTGCTGGGTCTCATAGATGCCAGCAAATCTTTCAGGACATTTTGAAATTACTGGAAATAGACAAAAATCAAAGAGAGAATAAGTCGTGTGAATAAAGTGGGTCGACCCATTTTGACAATGGATTTTTAAGCAGTAATTAATGAATACCGAACGTATTTTTGTCCATTCCACTATCCTACCTTATAAAGATTTACTAAATGCAGCTTAGGTGTAACAAAAGGCCGAAAATATCGAGCACCCAGTATGACTTTCTTTCCCTTCTCATATTTTCTTCTCCTGCTAATAGTTGCACACATTCTTTCCACATTTGGCTTTGTTCCATCATAAAAATTCAGGATATGAATTGTGGAAATAGCAAATACTTCAATTACCTTGGTGTAGTTATAATAAATTTAGTATTAGAGAAAATGAAATTATAAAGATAGAATATGCCGCGCCGGAGGTAGTTTCACCCAACAAAACCAAAATTGAAAACTCAACTTATATTCTTAAATACTCATCAGATCAAGACTCATGTCGATGTCGCCAAGCCCGTTCAAAAATATGTAAACTCTCAGCTGTAAGCAACCAATTTCTCAAATCAATATTTTTGAAAGAGTGAAGTCTGATGCTTTTCGCAAAAACCATGCTTTTTGAACATTGATTCTCCAGCGCCAATCCGCAAAGTACTGATCCAAATCACAGAAACCGCATCACTTGAAGACTACCAACAGCGGCAACAACTTAAATGGATAGCACATGTAACGCGAAGAGAAAATACAGGCATAATCAAACATTGATATTGGAGAAAAAGCAATTGAGCATAGAATATGCTGCGCCAAAGGCAGTTCTATCCAACAGCACAAATTGCTACAAAATAAAAACATCAACCTAAATCTTGAGTCGTATCTCGAAAACAGCTTCATCAGATCAAGACTTTCATATGGATGTCATGCAAGGCGCCAAATTTGTTCAGAAAACTCAACTGTATACAACCACTTTCTAAGTTCAATAGTTAAAATGGTTTTAAGCGAGTGAAGCCAGAAACTCTTGGCAAATACAATTTTTCTATGAATATAATGGTCTGGCGCTTAACAAGCACAAACAAAAAACTGTATCAATTAACAGAAAGTGCTTTGCTTCAGGATTACCAAAGGCAGCAACAACTAAAACGGATAGCACACGAAACTAGAGAGGAAAATAATGGCATAATGAAGATGTTGACATTCCACACTAGTTTGAAGTAGTGTGGAATGTCAACATCAAAGTTTGGAAAGGAAACACTCCATTCATATTGGAAAGAGCGATAACAGCTAGTGGACTTGAGAAAGGTGTTTTTCTAAAAAAAAAAATTTAAGAGAAAGATTTTAGAAACTTCAAACGACAACAGCCTTGGCTGTTCGGTAAATGAATACCAAATGTTTCTTTCAAGGAAAATAACCATTACTGCAATCACAATTTGGGTTTTTGAATGCTCACTTATAAGAACGTTACACACATTCTCTTTCTTGAAAACCTCTATACCTATCAAAAACACTCAATTTATTCATAGAAGAAACGCTCAATTTTTATATAGTCAACCTTTCACTAGAACTTTTCTCAATCTTAATGTAAAACTTCATATTAACTTGTTGCTACAGATTTCTTTCACTCATTTTCTACCAAAAGTAGAACATGAATACGTGAAACTTCCTCTAATGCTCGACAACGAATAACTTAAGTAAAAATTAGAACATGTTAGGACCCAGATGTTTGAAAGAAAATGTTCCAGAAATGCAATTACCAAATTTCGTATGAGTTTCCGCCTTTTTTACGCTGTTCTGCATTATAAAATTCTCGAGTATTTGCTATTGATGAATATATATGAAAAGTAACATACTCACAAAAATGAATGTTTGTGTAGCAAGAAATCAAAGTAATATATGTAAAAAAAAAAAAACAACTATTGGAGTTAAAATGTTGAGATTCTCTGAGTGGACAATGAAAAGAAAACAGAATTCTTATTACTCCTTGTTGTATAAAACTGGTGTGCGGAACAGATGATTGGTGAGAGGAATAAACTATCCTGCGACTCTGGTATTAATGAAACAGAGAACAAAAAAAAGGACGAGAACGCAATACTCACTCAAGGATCTGTAAACAAATGTCTTATCTGCTAAAAAAGTCTTTTCAATGAAGAAGAAATACAAAGAACTTTTGTGTTCATGTCGTAAAACTACATTCTTATGATTCGACGTGAAAATAGAAGATGTATTTCATAAAAGTACATACTCATTCAATAGAACACAACAAAATTACACCAGGGCAAGAAAATTGATATTTTTTTTTTTGTACAGCCATAATGATTTTTTCTTCCTCTTGATATCTCTCCGAAACTCCGCTCCGCCATTCATTTGTTCAGGCCTATCAAGTTGATCTCGCGTTGCTTTCCCATGTCTCTTTCCTTCTGTCCGTCCTGTGAGTATCATATTCTCTACGCCCTCCTTTCTCATTACATATCCCAGGAACCTCAGTTGTCTCTTCCTGATATTAAGCGTGAATTTTCTTTTCCTTTGTATCATCTCCAACACCTCATCGTAGCTCACGTAGTCCATGGTATACACAGCATCCTTCTGTAAAACCACATTTCTGCTGCCTCAAGCCTCTTCTTCATCCTAGCAATCCAGTAATTTTTTCTCTTTCCAATGAGATTTTCCTGTTTATCAGTACTCTGGTTAGCTTTTGAAATGCCTCCTTGGCCATGCCCATCTCAGAGTCAAACCAAATTTCATATTTTCAAATTTCGTGACTAATTCTTCCTTATTAAAGTTTAAAGTGAGCCCTAGAATTTAAGTTATTTCTACAAGTGTACCCTGAAGTCAAAAAATAAAAATCGTTTAGATACATTAATTTAAACAAATGAAAATTGTTCAAAAACACCATTGCAAAAAGCTTACCAGGCTGGACTTAGGTTGTGGAGGATTGTTGATATAATCATCGGGCAACTTTCTACTGAAAACAACTTTCCTTCGAGATATATTTGCTTTACAGTGTTTTTCGACTTGAGCAATGAATGGACCAAGATTGATCGTTGCATCTGAAATATAAACAAATCACGTTAATTTAAAATGTCATAATAATTATTTTAATACCAACTACAAAGGTTTCTTTGACTTCAGTACAATAATGCGCGAGGAGGTGCTGAAAAATTTTCATTCAGACTTACTTTTAAAAATCTGAACAAACATACACTATAGGCAAAAAGTTTTAGTATATCCTGTATTTCTTTAATACCCACCTTCAAATGATTTTTTTTCAAGTCATAGCTTTTCTTACTACGAAAAAGTTTAAATTTGGATTCATCTGTCCACAATAGATTTTGCGAAACTGTATATTTTGTATATCAAATAGTATATTTTGTTTTTACCATTAACTCCTTAGAAAACTTTCAGATTATCAAAATTTTCAAATAAAATAAACATTAATACGGGTAATGTTTACGGTGAATGCGATGACACATGCGAATGAACAAGTGCATTTTCAACTTCATTTAAAGAAAAAAAAATTTGTTTTGCGTAGTCTAGCAGAGATCATTTGTTTTTTTTTTTTTTTGGTTTTTTTTCTTTTTGGTTACGTCTTTTATCCTTTTGTTATTAAAGATCCCAAAATGAAATTGTGTACGAACCTGTAGAAAAGTTTACTGTGGATAATCTAGCGATCAAAGCACTTTCTATATATTTTCGTATTAGTAAATTGCTTTCTATTTTAACACTACGAAGTTCGAAAGGTCGAAACACGTCACACGAAAAGATTTTTCCATTTTATCACAGATTTCTTTCAATTTGTCTTTTATATATAAAAGTTTATATGTCATTTTCTCTCTCTCTCTCTCTCTCTCATATATATATATATATTCAGAAATTATAACATGGATATGTTATAATATCACTACAAAAGTAGCTATTTTGTTTCGACACTTCTTGTGTCATGTCAAGTGATGTGGTTTACTTTAAATGAATGGTTTTAAAAGGTTAAAAACAAGCCAAACCCCTTTAATCAGGGAGGCATTGTTGCATGTACAATGTGGACCAATCAGAGTAAAGCAACTTCTAATTTGGAGAATATGTGGGCAGACTTAAAAATAATCTTGGAGGGCATTGGTATTAATATTTGATTAAATTGAGATCAGCAATTTAATTTGAAATTAAATGTACAAATATTGTTTTGCTTAATGTTTTTCAATAAAAGTCAGACCTTAAGTCTTCAAAAATAACACGACGGAATATACCCAGACGAACAAGTATTTTCATCAAACAATTTAATAAATTAATAGCAGAAATAAAACTTTCGTTAACGTAAGAACTGTGGTAAAAAATTTAATTTTTTTTATCTAGATGGCTATTTAAAAAATGAAACTTAATAATCATATTAGATTATTTTTTATTATTTATTATCAATCTTTGGGTAAAATGATTAAAAAAAAATCAATTTACGATCTTGGCTGATCGCAACACTTCGTTAATAAAGATCGTAGAAACCCATTAATTTTCAGGTAGCAATTGATGTCAGCCACCTGAAATAAGATAAGTGTTTTAAAGTCTAAAATTTAAAAATAGAAATTCTGAAATTTTCCAATGTATCGCCAAAATTGAAGTTAACTGATAAAATTTATCAGTAATACACGTTATCGTTAATACACTAATATGAGTATTAAGGTTCATTTTTTAAATAGCTATCTAGATAAATTTCCGTATTATTGCGGAGATGTGAGTGATGAGCAAGGTGAACGATTTCATCAGGATAGCAAAACAATGGAAGAACGCTACCAGAAACCTAGGGACAAGGGAATGATGAGTGACTAATGCTGGAGTATCAAAAGGACTTAAATAATATTGAAAATGATAGACCACTAAGAAAAAGAATTTTTTTACCACAGTTCTTACGTTAACGTTATAATTTCTGAGTAAATATTATTAGGTGTACTTCGTATTGAGCACTTTTTAAGAATAGGGTTTCTTTGGACTAGGAATATTATTTCATCTATACGTACGCTATACTCGTGTGTGTGTATATATATATATATATATATATATATATATATATATATGTATGTGTGTGTGTGTGTGTGTGTGTGTGTGTGTGTGTGCCATTTACAGACAGTCCTGTTTCGTTGTTTCGTTGTATCACATCTCATCAGTACGGTTAGACATTCGATTGCTTCTAGCCAGTATTTGAGCATCAACTTGACATCAGTTGGCGATTCTATTTCTAAGCTATGGCCGCTCGTTGCAGGAAGGCGGATTTTAGCGTATTTCATACATAATGTAAGCACACGATATTACCGTAAGATTTATAAAATGAATTAACAACCAATATATTTTAATATATTTGAAGATTATTTTTAATAGATACTCGTATTTAATTAGATACTCTTTAATTAAACAGTATATTTAAATTGGAGAAGATAGACTAAACTATCGTCCTGTTCACACTCCACCCACGTCTATTGAACAGGTGTAGAGGCTCATCCCTTGTTCCCTGTTTAGGATGTGGTTTCCGGTTTTCTCTTTTCCAATCTTACTCTTACGTAGCCCCCTGCGCATCAGTGGCGTTACCGCCTTGCTTGGGGTGATATGATTATAAAGAAAAATAGCTATCTACTGACCGGAAAATGTGAAAAATAGGAAAATGTGTCATCCCGCAAGAATTGGAGTTGAGACCCGTAACAACACTGGGGAAGCTGTCAATTGATCTAAGGCGTGATAAACCGCTCGACTATATATGATTTCAAAGTCTAAACGAAGCCGAATCAAGCCTTATAAAAACACAGAATTTCGATTACTCGTAATATTCATCTCTGCTCTAAAAAGCATATCTCAATGTAAACAAATGTAAACAGACAATGTTACAGAAAGAACGTGATATTTACAAAATAGATTAACAACCTACATATTTTAATTTGTTTCAAAGCAGAAATGAATATTGCCAGTTGTAGGTTCAATACCTGCCTACAGCAGTGGTAAAAAAAACATTTTAAGATTTGAGTTAAATTGAGATAACTAAGACATCTGAAAGTAGCATGACTCATGGAACGAGAATAATCTACCTCAATGATTGAAATAAATGGTTCAGTTCAAAATTTCAATCGCCTGAAGAAGGTCGAAGCATACGACTGCTGAAATGTTGTCAATATGGCAATAAAAATAAGGACAACAGTCCATACAATGTAAATAGTATAAAAAAATAAAATACCTCATCTGAAAAATATAGACAAATATTGAAGGTGAATATGGCAACAAAGATGAGGACAACAGTGCAAACAATATGAATAACGCAAAGAAAATGACATCAAAGGAGCGCACAGTTTGGTCTAAATTCTTTTCCTGTTCTGGTTCCCAAGGGTTGTTACCAGATCGAAAAGGAAATTAGCCCTCAAGAACCAGCTGCCCGATTCAATTTCATTCCAATTGTGTGTACACTTGCGTTTGCATATGTGTTAGGATTTATTCTAATGACAGATCTAAAAATATTTCTAAAAAAATAAATAAATAAAAATAAAAGAAAGTTTTAAAATAATTCTATGTATAACCAAAAGTCAAATTTTATTTTATTTTTTTAAAGTTTTTTTTTAATCTCCAACTTTTAGATTTCATTGATCAGCCCAGACTGAGTGAGAAGGAAATGTATTATTCCAAGGTAGATATCTATGCGTGCATGTGCTTACCCAATACCCATACATTAAACGGTACAAGCATAAACACATATAAGTGTCTCATGCACATCACAAATATATGCATAGATACGTACACGCAAAGTTACAGAAAGACAGTGTGTGACAGAGAATGAAGTCATGTTATCATATAGATTACAGTTCGTTTTGCATTCTATTGTAATGTTATCGTTATCTGGACATTATTTCTCATCTTTCAATCACTATTTTTTTTAATTCTGGAAACAGATGTAATGACACCTTTAAATACATATTAAGATCATACAGGCATTGATGCATGTTTTTTTAGGATCCTTAAGTAACTCCTCCTTAATTTTGAAAATTTTCCGTTCTTTAAAAATTCCAGTCACGCATTCATAAAAATCTCTGTTTGTCCGTTTGAAAAACAGAAATTCATTTATCATAAACCGCCTGAAGATACCGAAATGTTGAAACCTGGGTTGCGGAAAGAATTCATTTCCAAACAAAAAATATTTGAGATTTCTACATTATAATTGTATTGAAAACTTGTTAATACAACTGCGTACTGGTCTAAATTAATTATGACCAAAATCCAAGCGCCAATAGCTCAGAGGTAGAATCGCCGGTCAGGTTTCAATCCTGGGTAAGAAACAATCGGATGTCTAACCGTACTGATGAGCTGTGATACAGCGAAAGAGATCTGTCTACGGATGACTATATATATGTGTGTGTGAGAGAGAGAGAGAGAGAGAGAGAGAGAGAGAGAGAGAGAGAGAGAGAGAGAGAGAGAGAGAGAGCATACCAGGAGTTGATTGGTCCTGGTTGGGTTGACTCAGAGGAGATTGATATTTATTTTCTTTTTTTAGGCCCGAAACCCTAAATGACAAAAAGGAATAAACATCACTAATCAAGCTTCAGTCACACCGCAAAGGTGTTGAAATATGCGTTATTACAATTTTCAGAACTGGCATGATATTTAGTTGGGCTTAGTTTCACGTCTATTGCGCGTATTTCTACATCAGTTTTTAGGACGAATTCCAACAGCGTTCCATTGAAAAAACCTCATACTTACTTTGGTCATTTTCTCCTCTGGAATAGTAGTCAAATTCCAAAGATACGGAAGAAAAATTATTTGATGAAGTCGTAATGTAGACCCCTTTCTTAAATGTTCTCGGTTCGTACTTTTTCGGGTCGGATCTTCAAAGAAATTACAAAACAAATTCGTGATTAAATAAAAGCATAACTTCCCGCCACACTGAACGTTTGCACTCACAACGAGAATTTTTTGCTTCTAGCGCCTGTAGAGGCTCAAGTGAGGTATACATATGTCGGATTATGTAATATTTGAACTGCACAGAAAATCCGAGCTTAAACACACACACACCTTTTCATGAGCCACCAATATATATATATATATATATATATATATACACACACACACATTTATTCATTCACCAATAGAAAAGGTTTTTTTATAACAGTTGATTCATCAAATTTTACCATGTGCGAACGTCTTTGAAAACAAAATAGATACAATCCTATTTATCAACCAATCAAGAGTAAAGAAAAATTCTTAAAAGTTGATTGAATTCTGTTTTCCACAAATGTATAAATACGCGTGATTTTTGCCTTTCTCGGTAGAGGTCCACGGACCGTTCACCGGACGCCAATCTGAGCGACCTGCCTTTTTTACCCTTTCAACTTCTTTCGCGCTGCATTCTTTTTTCTCGCGCATCGTCAGTGACGAAAGAAAGAGCATTACATAGAGCAACAAGTCGTCTGCCTAGACGTCAAAAAATGACAGACGACATAAATCTCACTATCACTCATTTTCAAGTGGATTTCGGCATTTAATATCCCATAGAGGTTAATACAGCGTTAAATAAAACAAAATCAAACATTAGATTGTATGAGAAATTCTTTTTTTTTTTACAATTAAATATTTCTTAAATATTTGCCTTATTCTTCTTAAAGCTTAGATATATACAAATGGTGCTACAAACATGAACATGTTTCAGTTTAACACCAGATTTTACAACAACGCAATTTTTTAGGTTATTGTAAATGCAATTGTTATTAATTGCAATGAAAATGAGAATTAAGACATTTGAAAAACTAAAAGGTGTTGTAGACAAATTGTGTGTGTGTGTGTGTGTGAATGAATGTGTTTTCTGAAATAAATTAGATTAAGAAATAAATATACCCTCACCATCACCATTATATTAACTCCCAGTCAATTTTAAAAAGGTCAGAAGTTGTCTGCTACTCACCCGCATCCAGATGCGTAACTGAGGGTGAGGACCAAAAGAAGGCACGCACACAATAACCTCATGTTGGCGACTGCGAAGAATAAAAATGAATCACATAAACAGAAGTGAATATAGCACATGCAGAATTAAGTGTTTAAGCAGATCATATATCCATTTGAAGTAATATACTTGGGAAAGTTATTTATAAATCTTTTTCCGCAGCTATGGATTAAATAGCAAAGCATTTTAGACTCTCCTATAATTTTTTTTTTTTTAATCATATCACCCGGGCAAGGCGGTAAGGCCACTGGTGTGCAGGGAGCTACGTAAGAGTGAAAAGATTGGAAAAGAGAAAGCCGGAAACCACATCCTAAACAGGGAACAAGGGATGAGCCTCTACACCTGTTCAATAGACGTGGGTGGAGTGTGAACCGGACGATAGTTCAGTCTATCTACTCCAATTGAAAAAAAATAAGAAAAAGTGAAAAGATTGGAAAAGAGAAAGCCGGAAACCACATCCTAAACAAGGAACAAGGGATGAGCCTCTACACCTGTTCAATAGACGTGACCACATTCGTCTTTCTGTGTAAAATCTAACATTAACTCGACACTCAACACCAAATCTAAGTTCTTGTGCCAAAATTCTAAGCTGGCTGAAATAGAAAGGGAAAATAAAAACACGTCCTTTTCTCCTTGAAATCAACAGAGGCACAATAAAAAAAAATAAGACTCAATCGTTGCGTAAGAGTTAAAAGGAAAAACATTTTATACAAAAGGGGTACAATACAAAATCTGCTCAAAAATTTCCTTTTGTGCGCCTGTGACAAGATAACAAATTTCTGGCTTGACAAAAAAAAAGGGTTATTATTTAGATATAAAGAAAAAAAGCTTGTACTTTATAGAAAAGAACACGGATTCAATGACTAAAAAAATACTGCACCATTTAAATATGAAGAAAATAATTTGAGGAAATAAATTTCACAAGGCAAAGCGAAAAGACCAACGATCTGAATACAGAACAGGAACGTCTCAGCACGCAGTGGTTTCGTGCCTCGAGGTTCTTTATGTAGTATTTTACTGGTAAGATAAAATTCAAGTTTGCTTCGTTTAAATTGTTCTAAGGAAGGCACAGAAAATAATTTTCAATCTTGGGAGCTGAATGTCTTGAACTTACTTCTCCATAAGTTTCAAAAATGAATCAACAACAATTCAAATAATTTTTCCAGTTCTTTAAAATAGATTTTCACAACTGCAACAATTTATCTTGAAAACCCATCCTACGCAAAAATACACTCACAAAAGGTACGTGTAAAAAACAAAACTAGATGATTAAACATTTATTACTACACTAAAGCAATAAAAATAGTTATTACCTAGCCTTTAGTGACAAGTCTGAGATAAGAATAATTCTGATTTCAAATCAGTGAGAATATCGCGGTATATTCCGCCATTTTTTTCTCACAAAGTCATAGCAATTCAGATATTGGAAGAAAAATTATTTGTGGAACGTCATAGCTGCTTCCATCCTTAAGTGCTAATTTTTTTTTTTTTTAGTAGAAAACGTGAAATGAAATGAGGAAATTCTAATATTTAAATTATTTCCTTATTCCAAAGTAGCTTCTTTATTGTATTGTCGGACTTTGCCGAAAACATAAATTTTGTGGGGTGATTTTTGTACGACTTTGGTGCACACAGCATTTTGATTTCGTTGCATTATTTTAGGTACCACCACGCAATTGCCGAAAAAAATCATGATGTTAAAAGGGCTCAAACTGAATAAAAACAAAGTTTTATTATCAAAATGTTGATGCTATCATTAAGAGGAAAGATCAAATTTTGTTGTCAATATTTCCTTTCTAACACGTTCGAAATTTCAGTTGAAATTTCTTTGTTTTCTGCAGCAATTTACTCTGTCATTACGAAATGTGACTATTAAGAAAAACGTAATATTACACAAGTCGGTTTTGCCGTTGAAAGATACGTTAGTTTGAAAATTCTTGCAAAAATCAACTAATTGTCTGATTTTAATGAAACTTTCAGGACATGCAATTATTATTTTTAGAAAATCTTCGTAAAAATATATATTTTTATATCTGTTACCCCCACCCACTGCAATTAATTGCATTAAACTTTGTAGAAATACATTATCTACACCATTTTTTATTTATTATTTAAATGCAGGACTCATTGGGAAATATAAATCATGTACTTTTGTTTTTTATTACCAGACCATTTTTCCGAAAATTTGCTCCGAATAATAAAACCGAAAATGCATTAAAACTACGCTATTTTTAATTTAGATAAATTTTTAATTGAGTTTATAATATACTTTAAGGATGTCATATTCAATGAATAATTAAATTTTATAAGAATTGTCTTCATTTTCTCCTTTAAAGTTTCAAAACATCTTTTAAATTCCTTTTATGTCTTCGGTTATTAATTCATTAAAAATAGACTATTTTTAAATCGAAAATTCAAAACCTTAATACAAATCATTTAGAATTTGGATTTTAAAATAATTTCTTTTACTATGGAAAAAAAACTTGTTTATAAATGTTTCGATCACTCAAAAAAAAAAAAAAAAAAAAAAAACGAAAATTTGAAATTTTTTTAAAATCTCAAAGTTTTATGTTCCAATTAATACAATTTCTGTTTGAAATACACCAGAGTATTTTGCTTACTGGAAATAGTAAATTTAAGCATTTTGCTTTCAGTTATGCTAAAGTTAAAGTTTCAACAGTATTTACATAATTGTCTTTATCTTTGTTGCCATTTGTACGAAGTTTCGTCTGTTGTACGCTCCGGCCTTCTTCAGGTGCTAGGAATTTCAAACAGAAACCTTTATTACTATCCCTGGGGTATATCATTCTCATTCGTGCGTGGTAGTAATGACTCGATTGAAACTCTGTTCAAAATTCCTAGCACCTGAAGAAATGAAGCGTACAACGGCCGAAACATCGTACAAATGGCAACAAAGATGAGGAAAATCTTCCGAATAATATAAATACTGTAAATACTACTTCATCTCAGAAATATAGCTAAATATTAAAGTTTCAAGAAAAAAAAATATTTTTTTTTTTTTGAGAATTCAATTTTAAAATTAGGTATCGAAAATGGAGTGGAAAAGAAGTCAAGTATAGATTAGAATTCCACTACTATGAAAAGTTCTTTCGTTTTATTTAGTGAAGTATCATAATTATACTGAACCTCATCTCCAAGTTGTGTATACGATAGTGGTGGAGTATGAAAATTAAGACACTGCTTGAGTTTGTCCGCCTCCTCAGAAAAATCTCGGACCCTTAGTGGCCCTTTCACTTTCAACGTTCCACAATCGCCATTGTATATGATCAAAATCAGTGATTTTCTTTTTTAAATTGTTTTTTTATAATCGTGTCGCCCCAAGCAAGGCATTTTACTGCCACTGTTGTGCAGGTGGTTACATAGAATGAAGTTTATGAGGAGTGAAAGATTGCAGGGGGTGTCAGGACGAGACTAGGAGAGGGAAGAGATTACTGATGAGAGTCGGGTGGACGAAGAGGTATGTTATGAGGAGTGAGAGGTTGCAGGGGATGTCAGGAAGAGAGTAAGAGAGGGAAGAGAGTACTGATGAGAGTGGGGTGGATGTAGAAAAAGCATGAGAGAGAGGACGTAAGTTAGTGAGACAGGAGATGACTTGACTTCACATTTAAATTCTTGGAGATTGTAACTGTCAGGAAAGCAAGTCCGCGGAAGAGAATTTCACAGGCGGGTAGTGCGAGAAAAGAAGCTGATGGAGTAGAATTAGCGTTTACAATTTATTGGTTTCACAGTAAAACCTAGTTGCTAATATTGTGGCTCGAGGAAATTCGTATATAGGGGGTACCAGTGAGCTAAGTTCATCGGAGCAGAAGCCGTGAAAGTATTTGTAGAAGAGACACAGGGAAGCCACACTGCGTGGGTGAGAAAGTGACTGTTTCCTAGCTGCCAAGTAGGGATCGATGACATAACAGATTCTCCGTTGGATTCGGTCGAGGACACCTAAGTGGATAGCAGGAGCACCGGATCAGATATGGCAGCAATACTCAATGCACGGGTGGGTGGTAGACTTGTATATGTGCAGGATTGTTTGGGACGGGAAAAACTTCCTGGTTCTACACAGAGAATCGACTTTCTTAGCAGCGGATTTAGCTATGGATTCTATAGAGTTATTTCACTTGAGGTCTGGTGTGAAAGTTAACCCGAAGAGGCGCAGTGTTTCGTTTTCAGGGAGAGAAGCCTGATCCATGTTAACGGACAGGAGGAATGATTGTCTGTGGTGGTTATTAGATACCAGCTTCGTTTTGAAAGCATTATCAATTTTGGTGATAGTATCATACTATAATGGATTGAAATTGGGTTCTGTTGAGTTGGCCAGAATCTATTCATAGCCTAAATTGGGAAAATTGAATCCTCGAATCTATTGCTGCTAGTTGCGAGGGGTGGGGTGCATATCTGTTAAAGCTTTAGGTTTCAAAAAATAGGTTCGCCACTGGGCAATATTCCTAAGCTAATGGGTTGAAGTAGGTAATGTCGGCCTTTTAGAATATGCTCTAAAACCTATTTCATATGAACTCAAAATTTTCTCGGGCGCTTATAGCATCTAAATCCCCAGCTGTATGGGCTCATTAAGCTCACCAGCTGTTGGATCCTCGGATTTATTGTTGCTGGTGTGACGGGGGGGAGCGTGTTTGTTCAAGCTCTGAAGTTTGAACAGTATAGATCCGCCACTGTGAAAATGCTTCATTTTACCGGTGAGAGAAAACGGTAAGCAGAAGCAAACCGTTTACTGCTATTTCTATTCTCTACATTCACTTACGCACAACTAGCCTTGGGAAAGGTATTAATCAGTCTCTTCCCTCCGGTTATGGGTTAAATAACAGTACAGATTGAGTTCTATAGCCTTGCCTGGCAACCAGTCTACCGCAGAAACTGATGGCAACCTACTGCGGAATAATCATCTGCCTAGTCAGTCATGTCTCTTTTGAGACATGAACGTCCAAGCGTGTATCACGTATGGCACTTAACTGACTGACACTACCATCTCTTTGGATATGAATAGTACACCTGAAGAAGGGTGTAGAATGCATCAGCCAAAACGGTGTAGACACAGTATAAATAACACAGAAAACTAACTCTTCGAATGACACGACTTCATCTCAAAATTGCAATATCCTTCCAATACTTGAGCACCTCGACGTGGTATAATGGTTAGCAAGCTTGTCTCAACAGAACCTATGTGGTACCCAGTGAGGATCTAACTCACAACTAAGACCATTTTAACCTAACATTGATTCTCAAAATTACTGTCTTTATAAGAATTCAATTTGAATTTATATATATATATTAACGAGTGGGCTCGTGTTGTCAAAAATGTCGGCAAAATATTTATATCGATATGCCGTCTAAAATGACTGCAACATATTGATATACCTATTATTGAGTATCTTACATTAAGACATTAGAAAAAGAAATAACCCAAAGGACAGGAGGGATATATACATATATATTTGTGTGTGTGTGTGTGTGTGTGTGTGTGTGTGTGTGTGTGTGTGTGTGTAAGTAAATACACACTGTCAATTAAAATACAGAGGGTATGAACTTTAAAAAATTTAAAATACAAAGTTATAAATCTTTGAAAGTGCATAGACTTTATAGACACCCGATATATATATATATATATATATATATATATATATATATATATATATATAATGTATGTATGTATGTGCGTGCGTGCGTGACTTGAACAATTTTGTTCATAATCTTTGCACTCATTGGCTCAGTTTAAACCTACCTTTGTACTATATTCCATTTGAATAGGCGTGCAGATAAATACATACTGCAAGGGGTTGGCTTCTCAATCCATGCGCCATGAGATGTCTTGATATAAAGGAATGATTCGTTTGTTTAATCGAACGAGCGACCATCTAATAAATACTGTTCGGATTTCAACTATTTTAACATTGCCTAGAAATTATATTTTAAGCCTACAAGGCTATCATTCTTTTCTTATTAATTTCTGCGTCCGATTCTATATACATGTGGGTGTGACCGTAACCATGATGTCATGAGTAACTTTCACAGTGAATATTCAGGTATGTATCATACATTAGTTCCATCAGTCCTGACATTTTTTTTAATCGTTTCACCCCAAGAAAGGCGATAATGTTACTAAAACGCAGAGGGTCACAGGGGATGAAAAAGAACGAGAATTTAGTGTGGAGGAGTGAGGAGAGGAAAAAATTATATAAGACTCAGAACAAGGCGATTAATGTTGGGTTTGAATCTTTAAAGATTGTAGTTCACTAGAAACAAAGAGAGTACTGGATTGCTATGTAATGTCAGTTCTTCAATATGGCAGTGAATGCTGGACAATGTCATCGAAGATTAAAGAAAAAATGAGGTAACTGAAATATGGTTCTAGAGAAGGATGCTGCGGATAACCTGATACTAACAGGCCAGATAGAGAGGGAAGGATAGAGAGAGGAAAACATCGTGTAACGTGCTCAACTCGCCTGTGCGAGTGGATGGCAGAACGAGGGTTGCGAGGCGTAACAGAGGAAAGCTTGCTGAGAGTCACTAGGGATAGGGAGACTTGTAAAGCCATGATCGCCTACGTCCTGAAGGGATAAGGCACATAAAATAATAAAAAGAAAGTGGTAGTGAAACAAAAAATTGGAAGGGAGTACCACAGTTCCGAGAAAAGCAACTTAAATTTGAAATGGTGTTTGCATCTAGCTATTTCAATAATAAAACGACGTGACCCAGTTGCTAGTCTAGCAGCACGCCAAAATTCATACAGTCGAGGCACCAGGTATAAAATTTCACCAGAACTGGTGTTATGAAAATATTTGTAGAAATAAACACAGTAAAACCACGACACCCCGGTCGTCGAAAATCACTGAAGTCAATATGCCTGTTCAGGATTTTCTCCATTACAGGCCCTTTTGTGAATTTAGTCAAGAATCTCGATATATACAATAGGAAAACAAGTCAATAGTATTCAATGTACAGACGAATGGTAAATTTATAAATATGCGAAATTGATTCTGACGAGGAAAAATTGTCTGGCCCGAAACACTTTATCAACTTTCCCAGCAGAAGACCAAGCTATTGATTCAATGTAATCTCTCCACTTCATGTCAGTGGAAAACGTGTCTTAAAAGGCATAGAATGGTATTCCCTTGAAATCTACAGTATGGACAAACCATACTACTTCTACGGAATCAAATCACCCTCATTTCCTCCATACTCCAATTGTAATTAGAAAGTTTCACTCAGACCTTCTCTTCAAGAACTGCTCGTTTTTGGAACAGACTCCCGTATAGGGATTTCTCTTAACACAACATTCTTAACCTCTTTAAGTCAAAGGTCATTCGTTATCGTCCTTATTCTTATAATCTTTAATTCCTATCACCTCCGGTTTTATTCATATCACACTTCATTCAGTGCCCCACTAGCCTGAGTGACTCTCGAAATTTGTTTGGGATAAATCTACGATTATAATAATTTGTAATTAAATCCCGAGTAAAAACATTTGCAATGCATTTTTATCGCAAAATTATTTCCAAGGCAATATAACAGAAATGTTTTTACAATACATTCTATAGTAAAATCATTTATAACGCATTATTATTGATAAATTATTTACATTACATAGTAAAAATTACAATGCATTTTCGGCGCAAAATTATTTACTAATCATTTTTATAGAAATATCGTTTTCACTGTATTTTTCTAAAGTGTGTTGAGGAGGGAATTTTATAGGAAAAGGCAGATTTAAAGTAAAATTATTTACAGTGCATTCTATTATTGAAATCATCTGCAATGGATTAATTTAGTAATTGTACTGCAATTAATTGATATTAGAATAATTTGCGATGTATTTTCAGAATTAGGAAGCATTTTTAAAATAATATCATTATCATTAATTATTTGAGAAAACATATTTCAAAATAATAATGAACTCAGCTATAATTCATTTATAACATCGTTTAAAATGAAATTTTATAGTGAAATGATTTACAATGAATTCTTATTGTAAAATCACCTTTAATAAAGAGATCCGTAAACACTTGGAGTAGAAGGGGCACTACACGCAGCCGGAGTGAGCAAGTGCCTAGAATTTGAATCCAGAGTTTTTTTGCTTTCCCTCGCAAAGAAAAAAGATCCAGTCTGGCCTGTTATTTATCCATAGCTTGGGTGGGTGCAAGAGATGGATTTATAAATTTCTCAACGGTATTCGTACGTAGGTAAATAAAATGAACTCTATAGGAATTCGAACCCGGCTCTCCAATTCCACAATCCGAACCGCTATTACTATTATTCCGCCGTAACTATATAAACTATAATGCATTATTAAAATTATGATCAATTGTCATTGGTTGTACATCTACAAATTGTACATCTATATTAAAATTGTTAAAGTCTTTTTAACGTTTATAAAATCACTTACAATGAACGTCTATAAAATAAATTAATATTGAAGTTCTATGGTAAAATTATTTTCATTATATTCAAATCATTTCCAATACAAATCTGCTGTAAAATTATTTACATTGCATTTTTAAAAGAAAACAGTTTGCCTAAAGACAATGTAAAAAAAAAAAAACCCCCGAAAATATCTTAAATCTTACGCCGGGAAATAATATTAACTGAAGCACTAAGGAGACATTTCTCCATACACAGTACCTATCCTTCAGGAGACGAGGACTGGGGTGCTTTTGGCGTCCCCAAAATGAGATGTGCCGAGTGGGTTGTAGCAATGTTTTGTAATTGGATTTTTTTTCGGCAAAAAACACATTAAACTTCGAGCTTGTGACACATTCTATTTCGATACTTTCAGCCTTGGGCGGCGCTTAGAAAAATCACCATTCTGTTTCGATTTGGGTGTAAGGATAAATATACAATTTTTCGGAAAATTTCTAAGTAAACGTTTTAAAGATTCATCTTGAGAGCAACCACATCGCGTTTGCATGCTTTTGTTTTGATATTACGGGTTTAAGTATTAAGAAATAAACTGAAAAAAGAAGTGGCTTACAATACTCACAGTACAAGTGACGTCTGGCGCTGAAACCGAAGGAAATAAATGAAAAGTTAAAACCGTTGGTTTTTATAGCCGAACATTATCAGTCACGTGTTATTTACTGTGCAAACACTCCTTTCAATTGTTGGGAAAATACAGACACAGTGACTTTTCTTTTCTTTGTTTTCTACCCGGATATTATAGAAAACAATAATAATTTTAAAGATTATATTTATATTCTTTCTTTCTTAGCTTGTGTTTGATTGTTCATAGCGGGGATCAAGTGAAGACAAGTCTCCTCAATAGTAAAACGTAGAATTTTGATGTCGAACAAGTTAGTAGCTGACATCTCGCTGTTGAGACAAAGTGACAGTTACGGGGACGGGGCTATTTTAAAACTTGGCTCGGTTGTACGTTCCCTGCATTAAACTGACCTTGCGTCAAATCCTGCCAGGGTGGGGCGGCAAGAAAATAGAATCGCTTCCTGACATTTTGGCTAAGATCAAAGTGTAGTATCGGTTCTTATCAACTTAATTTGATTATCTCTCTCTCTCCTCTTCTATCTTCTATTTTTCATTTTGATAACCAAGTAGTGTCTTTTCCACGCGATCAAAAGAGAATAGGCCTTTATTTATCAGGTATTGGCAGGGCGTAAGGGTCGTGTAGTGAGTACTCTCATTCGATTAAACTACATTTCATCTCTTCATTGTTTCTCTGTCTTCAGGCAGAGAGCAAGTGAAAATATTATTGAGTGGTGCCCTGTCTTGGGAAAATGCTGCCCGCAGCAGAACGTCCCAAAGCGCAATAAACGAGGAGGTGGGGTTGTAGTAATCATACCGATGACAGCGCAGATGACAGTTGAAAGTTCTGGGCTATTTTGGGACCTGGTCCGGATTCACACGCTCCCCACCTCCATTAAAGTGACCTTGTGTCAAATCCTGGCATTATAATATATTTCCCTTTTTTTTTTTAACAGAATTTTCATACCAAACAAATAGTGTAAGATATCTCCAACGAGAGCTCAAGTGACAACTAAAAATGTCTTACTGTTCGCTGTAATCCTGCCGTCTCGATTTTCCAAACTTTTTTTCTGTCTTCTAGTTTCTTCCACATTGTCTGTAGCTTCTTCGAAACTATTCCCGGTATTCCGATTAACAAACGACACTACTGTCCCTTTCATATTACACAACTTCGTCTAACTGCTCTGATGAGCTTTTTCCCTACTACCCCGACCACTTGAATTTAAGCGTGATACGAGATTGACATCTAGGTCCCACTCCTTTTACCACTGGAATAGTTAAATGTAACCGACACTTCTACTCCAACAGTTTATTTTCTCGCACTTCCCATATATGATACTTCCTTTGATTTACTTACTTCCCTGATGGCTTATTATTATTATTCATATGGCGTGTCCCTTCAAGACGTAGGCGATCATCGACTCCCACTTGGCTTTGTCTCTTGTCGCTCTCAAAATTCTCTTGGTATTTCTGCCAAACCTCACTCTGCCATCCATTTGCTCAGGCCTATCAAGTAGGTCTCGAGCTGCTTTCCTCTGTCTCTCTTTCACTCTATCCGTCCGGTGCTACAATCTCAAAAAATGTAAATCTTAACTGCCATCTTCTAAAAAGTGAAGGATCAGTTTATATCCTGATTATAACAGAGAATTGATCCCCCACTTTATAATCCCAGTATAATTTCTTATTTGTTTATCAAATTCTGATTAGGTATGAATCCACCTTTTCTCATTAATGAGTAGCTACGCAGTTTTATAACTTTTTCATGTGCCGTGTCCGTTCAAGACGTAGGCAATCATGGGCTTCCACTTGGCTTTGTCTCTTGTCGCTATCGAAATTCTTCTTCTTGGTATCTCTCCCAAACCCCGCTCTGCCATCCATTTGCTCAGGCCTATCAAGTAGGTCTCGCGCTGCTTTCCCCTGTCTCTCTTTCACTCTATCCGTTCTGTGCTACATTTAAATATAAAAATTTAAAAGTTAATTGCCATCTTCTTTCTCCTTGAATACTGTCTTTTTGTAAGATGAAAAACACGTTGATTTGGAGATTCTTACAAAAATCGTGGTATTTTAATTCTTTTAAATTTTTCTGAAAATATTTCTTTTTTCTCTACACCTGTTACCCTACATACTTAATTTTATGAACTTTCGAGAAATTCATTTTTTATCACCTCATAGTTCTTTTAGTTACATACTAATGTCTGTAACTATTTCTCTATGGGAAATTTAAATCGTCAAATTTTGTGGTGGGAGGTGACAAATGTTACAGAAAATCTGCTCTGAAACGAAAAATAAAAAAGATTTATGACATCATTTAATTCGAAAAGATTTTAATACCTTTTATGAATAAGATATATTATGAATATTATGATCTTAAGAAAAAGATTTTAATATCTAAATGTTAAATCTTTTAAATTTCTGTATTAATTTGTATTGATTAGATGATATAGTTACTAAGTAATATCTATATCTGCTAATAAATGGAAAAATTTAATACAATTCAGCAATTCCAAATATTTTCAAAATAATTTTGAATTTTTTTTGTGTGTATGTGTCTATTAACATTCCGATTTTTTGTCAATATGGATGTCCATACACGACATTATCAGAAAATAAAAAAAAGATAACTGCAGTACATTTTAAGTACATAAAATTCAATAAAATATTAGATTTTTTTTTAGATTACTCTATAGTTAAAAATTCTCTCTCTCTCTCTCTCTCTCTATATATATATATATATATATATATATATATATATATATATATATATATATAAAGACTGCCTTCTTCCACAGGGGTAGAGTCGCCGACTGATGGCAATTCGGTCGGGTTTCAAGCCTGGGTTAGGTAGCAATCGGAGTCTGACCGTACTGATGAGCTGTGATGCAGCGAAACAGATTTGTCTAATGACTATATATATATATGTCTAATGACTATATATATATATATATATATATATATAAAATGGCATTCACTTGATATTCATCAAGTAATATTTATAGATATGTCTCCGTTACAAAAAAAAAAAAATTAGATAAACTTCTGAGAGGAACTCAGGCGAGGCGTGGCCTAACGCCAGATTCTCGTCTAGGGGAAATCAAACAAGAACGTATGCATGGTTTACGGAGAATTTTTGCCCGAGCGCCGGCTCTCAGAATCCCCCACAGGGAAAAAAAACCGGCCTTGTGCGACATCCCACTTCTGCGATGAGGCACGGGTAAATACCGAGTTCATTAAAGATTACATTTAAGCCAATACGAATTGCTTCTAAGAAATTTATTACAGTATCTATATCAGTCAGTCAGTCAGTTAAGTGCTATACGTGATACACGCATTGGGCGATCATGTCTCTTTCGAGACATGACTGACTGGGCAGTAGATTATCCCGCAGAAGGTTACCATTGCTTTCTGCGTTAGACTAGTTGCCATCCAAGGCTATAGAACTCAATCTGTCCTGTTATTTAACCCATAACTGGTGGGGAGATTAATACCCTTCCCAAGGTTATTTGCGCGTAAGTGAATGCGATGAATTTAACTGGAATTCGAACTCGGCTTCCAGATTTCTCGTTCCGAGTCGATATCCACTGCACCACAACGCACATCCCCAGTATCTATGTACATACTTTTAAAATGCCTGTTTGTAAAGCCCTAATTAAATTAATTACAGAGATTATTCAAATTTCTATTTGCGCATTTAGAACGAATTTTAAAAATCTTAATATGTTTGAGTTCTTTTGCGTTATAATCATCCTTGATCATTAAAATATGTTGGATTGGTCGGTTTACCAATTATGAAGTCCTCTTTTTTTAAATCTGTTCATCGGCATTTGTTAAAGAACGGGATAGGATTGCGGTTTTACAATGTTGTCATCTGCTGAGAATAGATTCATGTTTCTACAAGTCGCGTAAAAAATTTCTCCCCAACATAGAGTGGTGGATTGAAAAACAAGAAAATAAAGAAAGGATTTTTATTATATCTTTAGACTCACCACTTGAAGATGAGTAACATGTATCGTTTCTATTATAATAAAGACCGTCGTCTATTGTATTTATTTTTGAGATGAGTAATTTTCCATAATCTTTTATTTTCATTTTGGTTGATATAGGTGTTATAACAGACACAGCGTTTCGACTAAGTACCCTCAGGTCATCATCATATATCAACCAAGATGAGAACAAAAGTTTGAAATAATTCCAAGATTATTGAAAATTACTCCTCTCAGAAATACATACAAATTATGAGAAGTGTCAAGAACCCACTAAATTAATCCAGTTGTCACCTGCAGTTGGACGCCTGCATTCAGATTTAGTTTTAGCTGCAATATTTTAAGTAAGAAATTTCTTACTTTTTACTTCATTAGAATATCTTGTCCTTTACTTTTCCAGGTTTAATAAGTTCTCCTGTTCTTTTCCAGGTTTAATATAATCTGAAGAATATTACTTGCTTTTTCCATGTAACACCTGATTTTCCCAGGCCGATGAATTTAGTACAAATTTAATGCTGAAAACCGCATTCAAAAAAATTAAAACGAAAACAATTTATTTGCGATTGATTAAAAAAAACAATAAAAAATTGATTATTTATAATTAATACTGATAATAAATTCTGATAAAAAAAGTGATAATCAAAGTTTAAATGACAAAAATGATAAAAGATATAATCAGAATTAAAATGTTTAAAACCGCATGCAAAAATATTAAACAGAAAAATTTATTTGTCTGTATTTCTGAGATGAGGTAATATTTACAGTATTTACATTATTCTGACTATTGTCCTCGTCTTAGTTAACATTTGTACAACATTTCGGCCGTTGTACGCTCCGGCCTTCTTTATGCCAAGTGGATATAGACGTTGGTTAGTTCCTGACTTGACTCTTAGAGTTGAGAGTTCAATACTAGGCTACAGCAGTGGTGAACAAGTAACTTGCACAGTTACAGGGAGATAACTCATGACTTTCAATCGAGGTTTTACGCAAAGAAAGAGTATGATATACCCCAGTGATTTTAATTCCTAGCACCTGAAGAAGGCCGGAACGTACAACGGCCGAAACCTCGTACAAGTGGCAACAAAGATGAGAACAATAGTCCGAATAATGTAAATACCGTAGAAAAAAGTTATAAAGAATAAGATTTATTATTAGATTTGTTAGTCACTCACCCACTTATGTTCTTATGAAGTTAATCTATATTTTTGAAATTCATATATTTTGATGTAACATTTTTCTACTGAGCTAAAATTCATTTTTTTTTTCAAAATGTAGCTAAGAAGGTGACCTATCTAACTCTGTAAACTGTTTGAAATTTGGTTGAAAACTTAATTAGTGGTGAAGCTTGAAAGCTGCCTAGATTCACTCAATGCCGGACTTAAGAATATATTCAACCATTGTCACAGTTAGGAGTTTGTATTATTTTTTTTTCTTATGTCTTAATGTAAGGTACTCAATACGAGGTACATCAATCTATATGTTACCGTCATTTTAGACAGCATATTGATATAAATATTTTGCCGTCATTTTTGGCGGCACGGGCCCACTCGTTTTAATGTAATCATGTATTTATTTATAGATACTTTTAAAATGCCCGTTTTTTAAGCCTTAGTAAAAAAGAACTAAACATAGATAAAATTCCACTGATTCAATTGTCAGAGTCAAGGAATTAAAAACAGAATGTCAAAATTAATGGCCATGAAAAAACTCCCTAAACAAATATCTTCGTCTCTTGATTTACAAAATTTTATTAAGCGTATCTTGTAGGTGGCACAAAGTTATAAGAATGGATCATCCAGTGAGAATCATATTAAACTACTCAGTTGTAATTTTGATAGCAAGATTAACTACAAACCTTTACACTACGTTTAAATGCTCAGCCTGTTAATAGCGATTTACCATGCCTAGCTTAGGTGTGGCATAAGGTCGAAAAAAGGAGCACTGAGTGAGAATTGAGCTTGATTGATCTAGCGAGACAAACTCGCTAGCCATTACACTACCTCCAAGTACACCGTCTATTAATAGCGATTTACTAAGCGTATCATATGAGGCCAAAAGACCAAAAGTAAAAAGCACTCAGTGAGGATCGAACTCACAACTCAGTTGCAACTGATCCAGCGAGACGAGCTATCTAATCATTAGTCTACATTGAAGTGCGGTGCGTGTTGGGTAGTTTAGATGTGGCATAAGGCCGAAAATGAGGCGCACTCAGTGAGGATCGTACTTGATTGATCGTGTGAAGTAAGCTTGCTAAACATTATAGCAACTTCCAATATATATATGTATTTAGTACACTGCTCAAAACAATTAGAGGAACACTTCGAAAACTCATCAGATCTAAACAGGGGAAACATGATCTTGAATAGCTTCCCTGATAATAAGTGTAAATGATGTATTAGTAACAAAATGATGCCACATAATTTGATAGAAATGAAAATAATCACCCTATACAGGGGGGAAATCAAAGACACTCCAAAAATAAAAGTGAAAAGCTGATGCAGCAGACTGGTCCATTTTGCCAAAACGTCACTTAGAAACTCAAAATGATTCCCAGTAGTTTGTGTGGCCCCCACGTGCTTGTACGCTTGCCTGACAAGTTTGGGGCATGCTCCTAATGAGACGAGGGATGGTGTCCTGGGTGATCTCCCAGATCTGAACCAGAGCATCACTGAGCTCCTGGACAGTCTGACGGGCAACCTGGCGTTACCGGATGGAGCTAAACATAATGTCCCAGAGATGTTCTATTGGGTTTAGGTCAGGTGAACGTGGGGGCCAGTCAATGATATCAATTCCTTCATTCTCCAGGAACTGCCTGCGTTCTCTAGCCACATGAGGTCGGGCATTGCTGTGGACCAGGAGGAACCCAGGTCCAACTGCACCAGCGTAGGTTCTGACAATTGGTCCAAGGATTTCATCCCGATACCTAATAGCAGTCAGTGTGCCATTATCTAACATGTAGAGGTCTGTGCGTTCATCCAGGGGTATGCCTCCCCAGACCATCACTGATCTCCCACCAAAACGGTATGCTGAGCAGTATAACGTCCTCACCAGCATCTCCAAATCCTTTCACATATGTCGCATGTGCGCAGATTGAACCTGCTCTCATCGGCGAAGAGCACAGTGCACCAGTGGCGTAGTTGCCAATTCTGGTGATCTATGGCAAATGCCAATCGAGCTCTACGGTACTGGGCAGTGAGCGCAGGGCCCCCTACAGGACGTCGGGCCCTCAGGCCACCCTCATGGAGCCAGTTTTTGATTGTTTGGTCGGAAACATTAACACCGGTGGCCTGCTGGAGTTCATTTTGTAGGGGTCTGGTAGTGATCATCCAGTTCCTTCCTCTTTGCACAAAGGCGCAGATACCGAACCTGCTGTGGGTTTCCAACTCTCCTGGAATAACTACCTGTCTCCTGGAATCTCATCCATGCCCTTGAGGCTGTGCTGGAAGACACAGCAAGCCTTCTTGCAACGGCACGTATTGATGTGCCATCCTGGAGGAGTTGCACTACTTGTGCAACCTCTGTAGCGTCCAGGTACCACACCATGCTATCAACAGAGATGTTGATCCAAGACAAATGAAAAACTACAGCAGTAGAAAGTCAGTAAGTAAAAAATCAGCCAAAAGAGATGAGAAGGGAAAATAAGTATCAGTGGCCTCAACCATTCCTGTTTTGGGTGGTGTCTCATTGTTGCCTCTCTGAAGCACCTGTTGTTGATTTCATTAACAACAAAGCAGATGAAACTGATTAACAACCCCCCACTGCTACTTAACTGACCAGATCAATATCCCAAAAGTTTCACTGATATGTTGATATACTCTGATTAAAAAGTGTTCCTGTAATTTTTTATCAGTATATATATTACCTAATTTTATATATATGTCTGTCTGTCTGTCTGTCTGTCTGTCTGTCTGTCTGTCTGTCTCTCTCTCTCTCTCTCTCTCTCTCTCTCTCTCTCTGTGTGCTATGCTTAATTGAACGTTTGATTTTTCTTTTCGTTCACTTGTTAGAAATTTCTGTGGCTTTTGAACTCTTTCTTTCTTTCTTTTTCCCCCACCAAGCGGATAGCATACGGGTTAGTTTGTGGGCTTCCCTCCCCGGCTGCTGTCTATGGTTCCAGCCAAAAAGTCAAAAAGTACCTTACTCGCAGTTATCATGCTTGGATTGTGAGCTCATTAATCTTTAGATGGGAGTCAATTTTGTTTGCATTTCCCTAAGAAGTATTAATTTTAATTTGCCTTTTTATGTCTGATATGCTAAGACATGCATCTGACCACAATAGGGGCCTATTTTCCTCTTCTGGTAATGAGTGCAAGAGGATCCTGAATTACGCCAAGCGGTTGTTTGCTGAGAGAATGAGGCAGTGCATAGCTGACCGCAAGTTCGGCTCCAAGGATTATTGTCGGCTGTTCAAACGTGTGCTGAACAACAGCAAATTCTCCATCCCTCCCTTAATCAATGAATTTGAGGTCCTCGCAGCATCAGTGTATAATGTCGAGTGCTTTCTCATCTAACTCCACATTTGATTCGTCTGGAGTACCCGCACCCGACTTCCCTCTTAGAACTGAGGCTGAACTGAAAGATGTTTACATTACCCTTTATTTGGTATCTAAGATAATATCAAAACTTGACCCCCATAAGACAAGCGGAGGTAATGGCATCCCGGTCATAGTCCTTAAGAAATGTGCCTCTGTCCTCTCTAAACAGTATTATTACTGCCTTTCTGCTTCCTGTTTTCCTGCATGCTGGAAGTCCTCTTCTGTTGTTTTTGTATTTAAGAACTCCCGGGAACCCTCGGACCTATCCAACGATCACCCTATCAGCCTTCTACCAATTTTCTGAAATGTGTTCGAGGCCATTATCAATGCTGAAGTAGTTCGACATCTTACTGCCCATGAACTATTTTCAGACAGGCAGTACGGCTTCCACTTCGCCAGGTCCACGGCAGATATGCTAACGACTCTCACAGAGTGCATATACTAGGCCATTGATATTTCGGCGAGTCTCGTGCTGTTGCCCAGGACATCTCCAAAGCTTTTGATAGGGTTTGGCACGCTGGCCTTCTATGCAAGCTACAGGGTTATGGTATCACGGGACGCTTGCTTCATCTGATTCAATCTTTCCTATCTAACCGCATAATGAATGGACATGCCTCCACATCCTACTACACAAACGCTGGTGTTCCTCGGGGCTCTATCTTAGGCCCAATACTCTTTCTTATTTTCATAAATTATTTCCCAGACGTGATCAACTACCAAGTAGGCATCTACACAGATGACACCACAATTTACTCCCGCATCAATGAGAAATCCGGCGAGGCGGACAAACAAAACCTCACTACTGATCTTGAGAGGGATCTACACTCAGTGGTGGACTGGAGAAAAAGTGGATTGTAAATTTCAATGCGTCTAAAACGAAACTGCTATCTGTCAATCATCACAGGCAACCTCTCCTGCCTCCCATAACCATGGACCAAGTGAGTCTCCCTGACAGCAATATACTGCGCCTCCTCGGTCTTACCCTATATTCCGATCTGAGTCAAAAGCTA
The DNA here is from genome assembly GCA_037127315.1 of Ascarosepion bandense. Classification (NCBI taxonomy): domain Eukaryota; kingdom Metazoa; phylum Mollusca; class Cephalopoda; order Sepiida; family Sepiidae; genus Ascarosepion; species Ascarosepion bandense. The sequence goes on from JBBBDQ010028554.1 coordinate 455,076, forward strand.
AATCCACTACTAGGAAGGATGGATCACTGTGTAGGATCAGAAAGTTTTTTTCCGCTTGAATCCATCTTGCACATATACAAATCAATCATCTGTCCGTGCATAGAATACTGCTGTCATATATGGTCAGGCGCCCTTGCTGTTCATCTCAGTATTCTCGACAGGCTCCAAAGGAGAATCAGTAATGTAATAGGTACCGACTTGGCGGCTCGACTCCAACCACTTCTCTCTGTCTGTTCTATAAATATTTTCATGGATTCTGCTCCGACGAACTTAAGTCCCTGGTGCCCCTGAGTTTACTCGTGCAGCCGGACTGGCAACTGTGTCCCACCAATTCACAGTTAGATCAAATAAATGCAAGCGACAATTCTACTTCATCAGCTTCTTTTCTCGCACTTCCCGCCTGTTTTCTTGTTTTCTTAACGGCTACAACCTCCAGGAATTTAAATGCAATGTCAATACCCATATCTTATACCCTTGACTCCAGTTCTTTCTACATCACACTGAACGTTTTTTCCTTTCTCTCTACCTCCGCAAATGTCATCACACCTGTATTCCAATCCTTCTCTTGCCCTTTCTCTGACAACCCTTGTAACTGGTTCGTCTTACTCTTTACACTCCTTCTATCTAATTTTATTTTGTTTTAATCATATCACCCCGAGCAAGGCGGTAACGCCAGTGATGTGCAGGGGGCTACATAGGACTGAAAATATTGGAAAAGAGAAAACCGGAAACCGCATCCTAAACAGGAAACAAGGGATTAGCCTCTTCATCTGTTCAATAGACGTGGGTGGAGTGTGAACCAGGCGATAGTTTAGTCTATCTACTCCAATTGAAAAAAAAAGTGAGAAGATTGGAAAAGAGAAAACCGGAAACCGCATCCTAAACCGTAAACAAGGGATGAGCCTCTTCACCTGTTCAACAGACGTGGGTGGAGTGTGAACCGGGCGATAGTTTAGTCTATCTACTCCAATTGAAAAAAAAGAAAGAAAAAAAGAAGTGCGAAGATTGGAAAAGAGAAAACCGGAAACCGCATCCTAAACAGGAAACAAGGGATGTGCCTCTTCAACTCTTCCATCGACGTTGGTGGGTGTGAACCGGGCGATAGTTTAGTCTATCTACTCCAATTGAGAAAAAAGTGAGAAGATTGGAAAAGAGAAAACCGGAAACCGCATCCTAAACAGGAAACAAGGGATGAGCCTCTTCACCTATTCAACGGACGTGGGTGGAGTGTGAAACGGGCGTTAGTTTCGAAATCTTTTACTCTTATGTAATCCCCTACGCACCAGTGGCGATACCGCTTTGCTTGGGGTAAAATTATATATATATATATATTTGTCAGTCCGTAAACGGTGGGATAATCCAACAAGATTTCCTTAATATAAATTATTAATAGGTAAATCCATATAGAGAACTCGATGGGTATTAACCAGAGCGATATGAAGTTTATAAAGGAAAACTCAACACGTCATGTTTGTTATAAACTATAGTTCATTTCAATGAGCTTAAACAGCTCATCTCATCAGATCCTTTTACAATATTCCTCCATCTGGCATAAAATTTCTGCCGGAATGAGCTTTTTCTTAAAATAAAGAGGGAACATAATAAAAATAATAATAATAAACATAAAATTACAAACAAATAAATAAATGATAATATTTGTGACGGGAAAGAGGAAAGAAAGAAATGAAGGATCGGGAGGGATGTGGAAAAAGAGATATAGTCCAGTTCCAAATAGATGGTATGACCTCTGAAAAAAACCTTATCCCCTGATTTTAGGCGTATCTTTGATCCCATCAGGTCAACCCACTTACTTATATTAACTTAAGTCCACATATACCTATGTATATATTCCCACATATACTTACCTTGTGATTTTGCTTAATTTTACATATCCACTGATTTCTTTTTTATCTTTTTAGGATTTAGCGTTTTCATACTCGTACATATATACTCTTCATAAGCAGTGTGGTGCATATACGCACTCACATATCAGTCAGTTAAGTGCCATACGTGATACACGCTTGGGCGATCATGTCTCGAAAGAGACATGACTGACTGGGCAGAAGATTATCCCGCAGTAGGTTGCCATTGCTTTCTGCGGTAGACTGGTTGCCGACCAAGGCTATAGAACCCAATCTATCCTGCTATTTAACCCATAACTGGAAGGAATAGACGGATTAATACCTTTCCCAAGGGTATTTGCGCGTAAGTGAATACAATGGATTCAACTGGAATTCGAACTCGGCTCCCCGGCTTCTCGTTCTGAGCCGATATCCACTGTATCACGTTACCTAAATTGTCGTATTCTCAACCTCGCATGTATTTATATACACGAGATATATACGAGATAATTAAGTACATATTCAAGCCCACATATCCAAACACAACTATATATACATATACTTCTTGATATATGAAATATATATATCGTTATTACATTATATATATATATATATATATATATATATGCACCTATATATTTGCATACGTACACCAACATAACCACATATGCACGCACACACCCATATACATAACTTATAACTTATACAAGTTCACTAGTAGTTTATTATGTCCCCCTGTATAAGGACCCTGTATAGTGACCCAGTGCCTTTGTGTACGTTTAATTTCTAAATGAATTGCTAATATTCTTTTTTTATTTTTTAATTCGTAATATATATTGTTACTTGCTACTCTTTAATTAAACCATTTTACTTCATTTGGGTGTTGATTTATCCATATATTGGTGGAAATACATCACTCCAGGGAAGTTACGGTTCTAAAGTGGGAAAAGGGAAACGAAGATCCTATTAATATTCATCCCGTTTCCCTTTCCCCACCCCCACTTCCGTTCTTGTGACTCGCTTAATTTTGATTTCTTTACACACATGTAATCTTTAAATGTCCTTTCAAAGATCGAGTTTGAATCCATTTTGCCATCTCTCTTTGTTTCCCCTCTGTCTTCCCTACCCTCTGTAATAGCGTCTAGATCTTCTACCATAATCTCTCTTTTTAACTCCCCCTTCCACTGTTCTTTCTTAGTTCTTTCCTTTTCTGACTTCTTAAGTGTAATTCTGCTGTATATTTTTTTTTAATTTTCCGTAATATACGGTCGCTGACTTCGTAGGAATAATCGTACGACACATGTGATTTTCGAAGTTTTATTTTAAAAAATAATATATATATATATATATATATATATATATATATATATATATATATATATATATATAGGTACTACCACTAAATCGCTAAAAAACAGCATAGTTTGAATAAAAAAAGGTCCCGAACTTTATGAAACAAACTTTTTTTCATCAAAATGTTTATATTATTATTAAAAGGAAAGATCAAAGTATTTTTTAATTATTTTTTTTTAAATTTTAATCTCTTCTAACAGTTTCGAAATTTTGGTAGAATATCTTGTTTTGATTTGAGTTAGCGGGTAACCAAAACGTTATGACTGTTTACAATGGAAACGTAATGTTTACATCACCCACTTTTTTTCCGTTGACAAACACATTACTTTGGAAATCAAATAATTATCGGACTTTAATTAAACTTTTAGTACTCATTCACAAATGAATGAAATTATTTTCGGAATTATTTTTTTTTTAAATCTTGGTAAAATATATATATATTTTTATCTCTAATTATCCCACCTCCACGTAAATCTATGAAATTTTAATAAATTTCAGTGTCGTGGTTTATAATTTTGTTAGTTAACGTAGAACTCATTGGCGAATACAAATCATCTATTTTTTAATTTTAAATTTGTCCCCTGTATCTGGAAATCTGTTCCGAATAGTAAAATAAAACATGCAATAAAATTCTTATATTATTTAATTTGAAGAGCTTTTAATCGCTTGAATAAATAATAAAAATTAACGACATTATTGTATGAAGAAAAAAAGATTTCGTTAACTAATAGAATTTTAAAAGAATTCTTTGAATTTTTTCTATTATAAAAATTTATAAAGTTATAAAAATATTTTAAAATCTTTAAAGAACTGTTAAGAATTGATGATTATATTACTTATCAAAAGCCGGAAAGTTTAATAAAAATCGTTCTGCACCCATATTTTTAAAATAATTTAAACTTCTTTTTGTGCATTTGATGTTCTTTTTCTATGGTAATTTCAATGTGCAAATTAAAAAGTCAGAGTTTCCTCCCTTACTGGAAAAAATTTGTACAATGATGTCACTTATAAATGCCAGACACAGTTTATCTCTAATCAAGTACCTGTCAAAAAGTTCTTGATTTACAGCGCGGATAGGTCAAAGTTTCTTTCTTTCTTTCTACACTAGTCTTCCTTACTCTCTCTTTCTTTCTTTATTTATTTATTTATTTCTCTCTAATCTTGCAAACCTTACTCCCGTACTTTCTTTCTTTCGTTCTTTCTTTCTTTCTTTTTTTTTCTTTCTAAGTATGTTTTCCTTACACTTTTTCTGTCTTCCTAACAACCCTTCTATTTTCCGCTTTCCTTTCTTTCCTTCTTTCTTTCGTTCTTTCTTTTTTTTATTTCTAAGCGTGTCGTTCTCTTTCTTTTCCTGTCTTTCTAAAACCGATTTTTCCTTCTTTCGTTCTTTTTCATTTCTTACTTTGTTTTCTATATCTTTTTTTGTCTTCCTTTTCTCTTCCTAATACCTTTTCATTCTATCTTTCTTGTTTGCTTTTTTATTTCTTGCTTTCTTTCTTTTTAAGCTTGTCTTCTTTACTCTCTCTCTCTTTCATTCTAATCATGTCTTCCATACTCTTTCTTTTTCTTTCTTTCTAGTCTTTCTAGAAAAAAGAATGAGTATGTAAGACACATACTCATTCTTTTTTCTAACTATGTCTTCTTTACTTTTTTCTGTATTCCTAACAACCTTTATATTTTCCCAGTTTCACTCTTTCTTTATTAAGCTTGACTTTTCTTTTTTCTTTCTTTCTTTTTTCTAAGCATGTCATCCTGTGACACCGTGTTCTAACCCCACTGGAACGGCGTACTTCACAAATCCGACCGTTGGTTCTGTATGGTCCAGTATTACAGGTTAGGTCTGAGCTTGCGGTTCAAAATATCGATTTGATGCCAGCCTCCAGCCAGGTTGGGATTTTTTTATCCTGGAGAGCAGTTATCAGATCGTAGAAATCCGAAGCTCCCCGTTGCCCCCCCCCCCCGCCTACAATTTCGTCAGGTAAGAATAGGGTTAATAAAAAGATAAATATAACCTAGTCCATTCCATTTGGGGAAAACAAAAGTTTTATCTATGAATACAAACAAGAAAAAAACATCCTTGTTTCAAAAAGTTGAATGTCTCTTGTATATGAACTATAACCAAACAAAACAAAATACTTCAAATAATTTCTGTGAAGGAGAAATGTCGCTTTCGTTTAACTCTTTTTAGTTCATTCTTAGTGCAACTACTCCATCCGTCAACGTCCCCGTTCTCAGTGGTAGTAATAATAGTAGTAGCAGTCGCGGTATTTAGATGTTAGTGGAAGTAATTCGCTTCTTCACTCTCAGTATCGACAACACACGCAGCGGACATTTTCTTTCAAACTCTGACGCCACTCAACTCAGTGCGACTGCATTGGAAGATAGTCAAAACGCCAACTTATCTTCTGGCAGACCACTACCAACTTAATCTCGGACCCAAGTACCTCCTGGACAGCCCACTACCAAATGTATCTAACAACTTAAGGTCAGCCGGTTTGTTCTCAAACCGGCATCACATGCGGTCCGTCTGTGCCTCATCTCCTAACACTCGTAAGACATGTAACAGGTATTTTTATTATTTATCTATCTTGCCCTTTGAATTGTTTATAAACAAATCTTCACCAACCAGATTTGAAATTAAGTCTCAAAGAGGACACTTTACTCTTCATTCATTGGCCGTCTTAGTTTTCAAATTGCATTGTTCTAGATCCTTTTCTATTTATAGTTCTGACACGGTTTGTCAACTTCACAAAAGATTGTGTTTCCTTTTTATAGAAAAAATTAAAATTTTAATTAGTAATCTACTACCTTTTGTACACTTACAAAAATGTATCTCATGTTCTAATTTATCTTTCTGTAACATTATTAATATTTACGGCCTATCAACCTCTTGGTTATTCGAAAAAGTCTCTCTGTTACGGCATATCCACATTTATTAATATTACTAACATCATTATCATTTCAGTGGTGATATCGCTCCTGCCATATCCCTCCTTTAACCTTTTTTGTCTGTTACTTGTAATGGACATAAATACTTCATAAAATAATTCTACTCATGCAATTTGTCTATTATACTTCTCGCATGGAAGTATTTTGTTTAAGGGTAAGAATTAGAAAATGTACAATCCGATTAAATCGATTCAGTTATTACAGTCTGTTTCAGTTTCTGTTTCAATTCATACCCCCAGCAAAATAAGAATCACATATTTTTCAATTTCATGTCAAGTTATAAAATAAATAAAAATAATAATAATCACAAATTATGTATATTCTTTATTCTTTCAATTTCATGTCATTTTCTTTTAATCTGTTCATCGGCATTTGTTAAAGAACGGGATAGGATTGCGGTTTTACAATGTTGTCATCTGATGAGAATAGATTCACGTTTCTACAAGTCGCGCAAAAAATTTGTCCTCAGCACAGAAGATTGAAAAACATGAAAATAAAGAAAGGATTTTTGTTATATCTTTAGATTCATCACTTGAGAATGAGTAACATTTATCGTTTCTATTATAATAAAGACCGTCGTGTATTGTATTTATTTTTGAGATGAGTAATTTTCATTAATCTTGAAATTATTTCAAACTTTTTTCATCTTGGTTGATATAGGTGTTATAACAGACACAACGTTTCGACTAAGTACCCTCAGGTCATTATCAGGGTTTTTGACAACTATATCAACCAAGATGAGAACAAAAGTTTGAAATAATTCCAAGATTATTGAAAATTACTCCTCTCAGAAATACATACAAATTATGAGAAGTGTCAAGAATTGAATGCGATGAATTTAACTGGAATTCGAACTCGGCTTCCCGATTTCTCGTTCCGAGTCGATATCCACTGCACCACAACGCACATCCCCAGTATCTATGTCCATACTCTTAAAATGCCTGTTTGTAAAGCCCTAATGAAATTCATTACAGAGATTATTCAAATTTTAAAAATCTTAATATGTTTGAATTCTTTTGAGTTATAATCATGAAAATGATCATGAAAATATGTTGGATTGGTCGGTTTACCAATTATGAAGTCCTCTTTTTTTAAATATGTTCATCGGCATTTGTTAAAGAACGGGATGGGATTGCGGCTTTACAATGTTGTCATCTGATGAAAATAGATTCATGTTTCTACAAGTCGCGTAAAAAATTTCTCCCCAACATAGAGTGGTGGATTGAAAAACATGAAAATAAAGATTTCTGTTGTATTTTTAGATTCACCACTTGACGATGAGTAACATTTATCTCTATTATAACAAAGAACGTTGTCTCTGTGTGTGCATATTATATACACACACACATATATATATATATATATATATATATATATATATATATAATATTTATTTTTTAGATGAGTAATTTTCAATAATCTTGGAATTATTTTAAACTTTTGTTTTCATCTTGGTTGATATAGGTGTGAAAATAGACAACGTTTCGACCAAATACCCTCTGGTCATCAACAGGTGTCTATATATTGGCTAATGTAAATTATATCGTTTATTATTGCGAAATATCCTGCGAAATAAATTATTCTTCTTTCATGTTGGATTTTCGTTCGTCACTACCACGTCCAAGTATCGAACTCATGACCAGTAGATGATACTAATATATGTATAACCAACTACTATATCCACTACGCCACGGAAAAAATTTAGTGGTGTATTTGAAGCCTTTTATATATAGTGTCAGATGGATTTTTTGACAAATATGTCAACCAAGATGAGAACAAAAGTACGAAGTAATTCCAAGATTATTGAAAATTACTCAGCTCAGAAATGCATAAAAATAATGACAAGTGGCAGGAACCCGCTAACATAATCCATGTTGTCAAAAATATAAAAGCTTGACCAGGCACTGGTTTCTTATGCTCCTCTTACCATAAATCTGTCCTGTGAGTATCAAATTTCTCATGCCCTTCCTTGTTATGTGCCCTAGAAATCTATCTAGATCAATATATATCTTCGAGATTAACAAATAATTTTCAGTATTTGCTCAACTGAACAATACAGTTTCAGTTTAGTCAAGAAAATAAGTATAAAAACAAAAAAACGTTACATAAAAAGAATATTTTTATTAATTCAAATTTAACAATATCCGCATACAAATAAAATCGAAAATATGTATTTCCAATTAAAAACAAAATTACATATATATATATATATATATATATATATATATATATATATATGTGTGTGTGTGTGTGTGTGTGATCTCATATTACCAAAATCGCTTTTTAAAATCTTAAGTATAATCAGATTTTTTTATTGGCAAAGGAAATTAATTATTTTTCCATTCGAAGAAGAATTTGCTTTAGAAAAACTTTTCCGACAGAGGCGATTCAAATTCTACATTATTACAATAATTTAAATTTAAAAGCTTCACATTATTGACAATCTAAATATAGATATTTTTCAAAACCAACCAATTATTTGAATTGACTGAAAATTATACTTCGGCATTTTGAAGTCGTTGGTTTTATTTCACTTTCTTACAAGAAAGATACACTGGTTCTAATATTTTACAGTTCATCGTCTACAATTTTATTATCATCAACATTGTTATTATAAGATAACAGTGTGCGGACACAGACAGAATAATAGACTGGATATACAGGTACTGTAATAGATTGCACAAATAACATTTGGGATTATCTTAGTTTTCAGATAAGACATCTTCTGAATTTTAATTTCTAGATTTTAACATTTACTTAGTTGGTGGAAAAGTTATTGTAGAGAGTATTTTTAAGCGCCCAACTGATAAATCCCCTCTGGGATCTACGAGCAAAACGATCACTGTAGGAGAATGATATATGCATATTTGGGACGTTTTGTTCGGATGGAAAGATATTGTGGATGGTATGCGCAGTTCCGTACAAGGTAATATTTCCTAACATGATATGTCCATGGCTTTCACTTATATGTTTCAGTACCATTTTTATATCTCTTATATATATATATATATATATATATATATATCTCACACCCACACTTTTCCGTTCGCGGGTCATTATAATTTGACAGTTTCTGATTTTATTTTTAAAAAGAGACATTGTAATCATATGAACAAGTTATAGCAATTACTTGGCTTTTTTTATACTATTATTTCTAATATTATTATTAGTACTACTAATACTATTAATTCTCACTTTTTTCTGTTATTTTGTCTATTATAAGCATAATATTTTCCTATATTGATTGATCGACATCCTTAAATGCTATTTTATCATTAGTATTGCATGTTTTATACTAATGCATTATTTTTACTATCACCATCATCCTATCACACGTTATCTTTCATCATTATAATCATTATTGTTAGGATGTAAGCCTGACTTTACCCACTGTCCTTTTTTCTCCTTGGTCTTTTAAAAGATTTTGAAAGCTCATCCGACATATGAGACCACAGTTTCTTAAAGAACTATTATTTCAATACAAAGTCTTTTTCTTATTACAACGTATATGATGAACATTTACTATCGTAACTTTGTTAATGTTTAATAATAAGATATCATAAGAGACTCAGTTGATGGCAGCGATGTGGTAGTCGTGGTCGTCTCTACATATGTCGGCGTTGATGTTTCTGGGACTCCTGGGGTACCTTGACAAACAGTCACATATTGTGGTTCAGTTTTCTCAACCCAGATCTCCATAGTGCGCCCGTATACAGGACCATGCCCACGATATTGGGCAATGTAGTGAACACCATTAACATAATTCAAATTTTTCCGATCTAGCTCTTTTGTAAACATGTCTTTGGCCTGCGACATGTCGGTATTTGGGTTGCCATTAAACGTCTTCACGTAAATCTGCATGTTTTCGACCTTTTGTAGCATGACACCTGGCTAAAATAAAATTTTAAAAAATGGCGTTCATTGGTGATCGATATGGAAAGGAAGAAGATATGACAAGACGGAGGTGGAATAGGCAACAATTTAGAATTTAGAAAAAAGTAGAAAAAATAGGCACGTAAAAAATATTAGCGGAAATTATGAGCGTAGTGTCAGACGTTCTACTCATTTATACTCCAGTTAGGAAGGTTGGAAATCCGACTGGTCGAAATGTTATTGAAAAATGAACTGGAAAACGCATGTAAATCCAAGGAAAAATATTGAAGATGTCTGTTTGGCTTTTGTAGATACGAGGAAAATGTGAATCGGTGCTTAGAAAATCAACTCTCTTACCTGAGTTGGGCAGGGCAAGTTGCTTTCGTTCAAGTGAGCTGTGTTGATGTAAAATTGCATTTGGTATTTCTTCTGGCACGGATCAGTATGGGAGGAAACTCGGATGGCTTTTGTCATGACTGGAATTGTTCGAAGCATCTTCCTGGACTGGGTGTTTCTTCCTATGAGAACATTTTAAATGAAAAGCAGGAAAAATTTTTACATTATACGAAAAATTGTAAGAAATGCTCCTGACAAAGATGCTGAGAAACTGGGAAAATCCACAGCATCACCAAACCAGCCACTCAGATCATTATTTTTAGTGAGTTCTATCCCAAATATACCACATATGTAACATTGCGCCTGATAAAATTCAGCTTGGTAATTCTCGACCTGGCGTCTCTTATCGCGTGATGATTAACACTTTCATAATCTCATTCAATGACATTAGGAGCTTTCTTTTTTCTTGCGACACTTACATTCCTACAGAATGGGTCTCCTTGCAATTGCTTAAGACCCCCATGTATTCACGTAAACAGTAAAAGATTTTATCTGCTCTTGATATAAGACTTTTTTATCAATCGACGGCATCGACAATAAAATAGAGACTTGAGACATTCAAAAATAACAAAAAACACATACACTGTCTAAAATTAGGGAAAAGGGAAAAATTGTATACAATAAAAACTTTCGGGATAAAAACTTTCGCATTCGAGATAATGGACAGTCAGTGAGATTTCAAAAAGAGCTACTGAAATGCAAGTATAATTCGCTGGTGTTTTTAATCAAGATAAGGTTTTAATAATCAATTTTAATCGTTTTTTTTTTGTTTATTTGCCCTCGAGTTTATGAAAAATAACATTTTGCTTCAGTCAAAGCAATGTCTATTACGACAAGAAAGCGTTGTACGCGAATTCTTAAGTGAAAGATATTCCGCTTACCCATAAAGTAATGATGATTCCCCATGTACTGAATAAAGCGAGCAGAGTCGAAGGAACAGTTGGTTCCTGGTGTGGGCACTCCAGTCACAATGTACATGCTGACATTGCGAACAGCAACACCATTTGTTTCCTTAAAGGTCATGTTTGGACAAGAATATGCAGCTGAAATAACAAAATGATCAGTGGAAAATGTCATAAAATCATTTCTGGTATTAGGTCTCAGGTTGGGACCCGGAAAGAAATGTGCATACAACAGAAATCCAAGGAAATCAAAAATGGTTCTTTACAATACACACAGATGGAATAATCAAAGCTAATCACCCAGACATCGTGATCAAAACAAAATGTGCTTTCTTATTGACATGGCAGACCATGCGGATTGTAATGTATTCCTTGAAGATCTTTTCAAAAATCTATCAAAATACAAGATTCTTAAATGGAAATCTAAATAGCGTGGCACATGAGGACATCAATAATTCCAGTCGTAGTGGGAGCACTTGGATTAACCGGAAAAGGATCCGATAGACTCGTTGAAAGAATTTTTTAAAAAATACAAAAGATTGTACTCAAAAGTCCAGCTAAAACGTTAAGGAGAGTTTTATCTACGTAAAATGTGGGATTTTAGGGTTTTTTTTTTTTTTACAAAAATGATCAGTGGAAAAGCCATATCTGACCGTAGCTCTCTGGTTGGGAACAGGAAAGACTTTTGTATACAACAGAAATCAAATAAATCACGTATCAAACTGAAGATATTTGTGGAATCCACCTAGCAAAGCTTAATTAAAAAAGCAGTTATGACAATTTACATATCGTACATATAGCGAGTCAAGATAAAAACAATTTGCATTAGTACAAAACTTACTTCAGAACGATAACTCGTGTTTGTTTAGTACAGACACTGGATTGAAAAACGAAGTTTGACGCTCACGTTAGCCTTTGCTGATTGGTTAACAAATCGGAGGTACGTTAAAGAACATATTTAAGTTCATATCCCGCCAAAAATTTCAACATGCGTTCTGGTCCACCTCGTCTGTATAAAAAGAGGAGACTTGTGTTTAAATCCTCAGTGAGAATTCAGCTCACTCTTTTTTTTATTTATTTACTTCTTTCTCGACCAGGTCAGGCCTATTAATTTATTAAAAAAAAAAAGAACTTTTTGTTTGCAGATTTTAAAGACATTTTTGTTTGCTGTTTGAAAAACTTGTTCATTTAGTGTTTTTCCTGTTTTTTGTTGTTTTACTTGGCTTCGGCCGTTATATTTTGTTTATTATTGCTAACGAAACTATTGTTTCGTATTTTTGTTTACAGTTTTGGCCATCATATTGGTTTTTTTGAAAACCAACTCTTGTCGAATTTTGTTTTTGATTGAAATTTGTTTTTCAGTTTTTAATTTTTGACAAATCAAGTTTTCCTATTATTTTTTCTTGTGGGGATTTTCTTTATTTTACTCCCGTTTTAATTTACTTTTCTTGTTTCCCCTCCCCTGTTTCTGTACTACTGTTTGTTGCAAATTATTTACATATGAATATATGAGGTTCCTCGTCAGGGAATAGGGGAAGATCTGGATGCTTAGTTTTCGCACTATGGCCAAATACTGGATGCCTCCAGCGATGACCTGACCGGGTTGATGGTTGTTCGACAACATGATCGACCGCTATACCTTCCTGATCATCCGCAAGTATCTTGACGTAAGGGGCCTGAGCTTGCCTGTGATCGTGTCCGGCCGCAAGCCGAAATGCTGGAGGTGTGGAGAAACTGGTCACCTCTCCCTATCCTGCCCAAAGAAGAAGTCTTCTGGAAGCCAGGACCCAGCCGACCAAAATTCTCTCTGGTAGCTTCTTTAGAATCCGTCTCGCCTTATACCAGCAGCTACGTCCGGTACGGTAGAATCCCGGTTGTGACCAAAAAAAACTTCCCTCACACCCCTCGCAGTCGAGACCCCAGCTCTATGATTAATTATTTTAACCATTCTTTTTGTTCCTCTCCCAAGAAACAAGTGTCACCACCTAATAAAAGGCAAAGAAGCCAGACTTCCGAGGACAAGGAAGCGAGAAAGAAACCTACCAATGCCATACAGACAAGGAGTGGACGTTTGCCGTACTTACCCGACCCAGGCTGAGCGTGCCAGAAACTATAGCAACAACAAAAATTGAAGGCGCTCTTAGCCATGAAAAATTTGGTGAGAAAGACATCGAAGAACCTACAAATTTCCCAAAGGCACAGAGACTGCTAACCGTTATTCGAACCGGGTCGGAGGCGTGGCAGGCATAAGGCAAATCTAGAAAAAATTGTCACGACTAAAGATGATACTGAATAACTTGGAAAAAATTTGTTCAGGACGGGTCTCGGTTTTCGTTCACCCATCCTTCTATAGGGCACTGAAACTAACCTTTCCTTGGGATGTAGGCGGCCTCTCCCTGGACGTCACTCAAGAATGAGATGGGCCATGGGTCGATGGGAAAGGTAGTCGGTGTCCTTTCCCAATCCTTGTACTTTGCATACTCCCAACCCTAATCAAGTATCATAATGGCTCTGGTTAGGTATTTTGAGGGGGGCTGAGGTCGTAGTCTCGAAGGGTGAGGCTCACTCACGATCTCCCGCGCCTCGGTGTGGATATATGTTGCTTACAGGAGACCTCGGTGTGGATATATGTTGCTTACAGGAGACCTCGGTGTGGATATATGTTGCTTACAGGAGACCTCGGTGTGGATATATGTTGCTTACAGGAGACCCGGTTTTTAGCTGGCGATTATGAGGGCATTCTGTTTAGAGGATTTCGATCTCTATTCAGCAAGTTTTTGGTGATCGTTCTAGAGGTGTTTCCTGGCTAGTGAGCAAGTCTTTGAGGACGGCGTGTGCGCTTGTCTTCGCGGATCCAGCGGGCAGAATTTGCCTGCTGGATATTATCATAAAGGATAAGGCTTTTGGGGGTTTATGCGCCCAATGAACATGCGTAGCGCAATGCCTTGTTTCGGCAGCTCGAGTCGTTCTTAGGGACATCTCGGCGTGTAATCTCAGCGGGGGATTGGATTGATGTCCTTGACCCTGAGGAAAATCGTATAGAAAAAAAAGAACAGGTACTAACAACCCGGATGAGAAATCATTTCGGGATTTTATCGATAGGAATGATCTTGTCGATAAGTATCGGAATGAACACCCTCGGGAGGTAGTGTGGACTTGGACTAATAGGGGCAGCTTGGGTTTGGTGGTGAGTGCTAGCTACATCGACCGAGCCCTAGTTAAGTGTCGACGTAGGGCTCTTAGGTTGTCAAGTTTCCATTCGATAGTTTATACAGATCATAGGCTCGTCCGGTATCGTGTAAAATTAGATAAGCTTAAGGTTATGTTGGCTGACTACTGAAAATTGAACGTGTCATTATTTGATAGCCAATATTTATAACAGCAGCTGTTACTAACACTAAAGCGGGGATTGATGGGGGCAGTGGTTGGGAATAAGTGGTAGGATTCTCTAAAATTCAAACTTAGGTCGTTTGCTGCTGACTATAGTCGTCGGCTCAACATAGTTAATTTAGCGGCACAAACGGCAGTAGAGAAAATGTTTGATCGGGTGGTTAAATCCCGTAATAGTGGGGAAGCTTAGCTAGGGCTGAACTGGCCTCCTTGTTTATCTAGAAGAACCAGAGTCTGGTAGTTAGGACTAGATTAAAAAGAATGTCTTCTGAGGCAACGAATATGGCCACTGAACTGCGTGCAGAGGAAGCTAGAAATGCAGTCAACCAGCATATCGATGAAATCACATTGCCGGACCACAGACGTGGATATATGTGGGGCTTTTCGGGATTACGTCCAGGATCTTTTCACCAGGGAGCCCGGTCTGAGCACAGCTCAGTTCGATGCCTATTTAGTTGACTTTCCCCGCCTCGAGGCGGCTGAAGCGACTGAGTGCGAGGGGTTTATTACAAAGTTTAAGATCTGGGATGCGCTGAAACTGGTTGGCCGGGACAAGACTCCGGGATGTACTTAAGGTAGCCGTCCGTTTTTGTCCCCTTGCTGGCGCTGATTTATAACAACTGGATGGAGCAGGGTTAATCAGGAGCGTTGGTAGCAGCTGAGATAATTAGCTGCTTTTAACGATGTTAAATACTGACTTAAAGATTTTTGCAAAGATCTTGGCTCGCCGTTTGCAGGCTGTCCTTCCTAGTCTTACTTGCTCCGAGCAGACTTGTGCTGCAAACAGCAGAACTATTCTGAACAACCTTCATTTGGTACGCCTGATCATCGAAAAAGTTAACAGTGAAGCTGCGCTGATCAATTTGGATCAGTCCAAGGTTTTCGATAGGTTGACCATCGGTCTTTGGAGTCTGCCGGTTTGGGGCCGTACTTTCGCTCTTGGATACGACTGATGTATGCGTTCCCCGGTGAGTTGGTGGAAGTGAATGGGGTAAGATCGAAGCCTTTTATATTATCTCGCTCCCTTCGTCAAGGTTGTCTGCTGTCACCTTTGCTTTACGTTCTTGCGTTGGAGCCTTTCCTTCGCAAGTTAAAGGCAAATCCGGTCCTGCGCGAAATTTCTCTACCTGGTGCTACCACCTCAGCCAAGTACTCCACCTATGCTGACGACGTTTCTGTTTTTGTGTCGAGCAGAGCCGAGACTGACAAAGTTAGCAAAGAGATCAGAGGCTATGAGACGGTGACAGGGGCCAAAATCAAGTCTGTGGGCTTGCGGTTGGGTGCGTGGAAGGGAGTTTCTCTTCCCGGACGACCTTTCTTCTGGACGGACGGGCCAATCAAGATTCTCGGCATCTGGTTCCGTCCCGATCTCCGGTTCGAAATGAACTGGTCGGAGGCTCGAGAGAAGGCTGGGGTCGCAGTTCGTCTGTGAACTCGGAGGAAGCTTTCCTTGAAGGGGAGGGCGGAAGTATGTGCCTCTACCCAATTCTCCTTTACGGACTCTCGGTACTTTCACTCCCGTGTGACATTCAGTTGGGTTTAATACAGCTCTTGTTCTCCTTGTGAAGAGAAGGCAAGGCCCCCAAGTTGCGTCGAGGGATCTGTTACCTCAATCCTTCTGAGAGCGGTCTGGGCATGCTCAGTGTTGAGATTCGTCAACATTCGCTTCGAATTAGGTTCCTAGATCGGACGTTTATGCAGGCGGATGAGAACGGCGCCATCTGTAAAGAAGACGTTTATAAACATTTTCCATCTTTGAGAAGTGTGCATTTGTCTGAGGAAGTGACCTGCGGTACCACTCGCGGCGAGTGATCCTTCTATCACGAATGTCGGTTGGCTCTTTAGTTCCTCTTTCGGGCGACGGAAGGCCTCTCTAACGCACAATCGTTGTCACTTAAGGCGTTATATAAAGTGTTAGCGAGGCCGTTCAAGATGAACTGATAGGCGAGCTCGGACTGACGAAGCAGGAGGCCTTGGGCGTCCGGGTTGAAATGTCTCATTAACGATGAGGCATCACTGACCTAGTTGATGATTCGAAAGGCACTCTGGGTATGCAAGAAGCTTTCTGCAGTGGGCCTACAAACCGATTCAACCTGCGTGCGTTGTGGTCTGTCGGCGGAGACCCTCGAACATGCCTTCTTCCACTGCAGTGTTGTTTCCCCATTGCGCAAGTTTTTTAAAGACCTCATGGTACGTATGTTGCGCGAAAAGTTGTCTTTGAGGCTAGTTCTATTTGTAGCAATATCGCACATTCGATATCTAGGGCTATGTGTTCTTTTGCTTACTAGGTGTTATGCGAATCGTGATTTGGACGACGCGAGAGAAAGAATTCTATGGCGATGAGAAATATACCTCTTCCTTACTGATCGTGTTCTTTAAGCATCAGCTTAAAGTCAAGATTAGGGCGGAAAGGAAACGACTGGTTCCATCAGAATTTGGCAAAATGTGGGAGAGTCTTGCGTGTATCTGTCGAGTGAAAGGTGTGTGTGTGTGTGTGTGTGTGTGTGTATGTGTGTGTGTGTGTGTGTGTGTGTGTCATGTTGTAGTGCTTAGGTGTGCGAGTGAGAGTTTTCAGATCGGATGAGTGGTATTATTATTCCTTGAAGCCATGCATTATTTTCGTCTAATGAACTGATTTTTCTGTCACATTCTAGCGTTGTGGGGGGGGGCTTTATTACTAACACAATTTTGTTTAGTTTCTTGTAAATATTGTTTGTCATTGTATATATTCACTGGGGAAATTTTTAAATGTTTTTTGCCCCCGCCCTCCACACAATATTGTACATATGGGAGTTAGGTAGGACTTCATAAAGTATCTGAGGTATTATGGTGGACGTAGTAAGAATGGTAATTAAAAATGTGGTATTATGGTGTAAAGATTATTGTAGTGTGCCAGGGTCAATGAAAGTGAGTAGCTAAGTTAAATTAGGACAGATGATGACCAGCCTTCCCCATCCCTGTATTAGGCCTTATGCCAAATTTGTACATTTATGTACAATAAATATCGTGTGAATTCGAACGTCGACCGAGTGCCACAGAAATCCACGCAGTTACGAACTGTTGAATTTTGCCAAACCTGTCCGTTCGTATCTATATCTGTCTGTGTGTCTCTTAACACAGAACCAAAACTGCAACTCATTCAAACAATGTATTTATTCACGCTCACAATTATATTAATTTACTCTACGTATGCCTTTGAACTCACAAGCAACAATTTTCGATAAACTCTTGTGTATTTACTTTGTTACAAGAGAAAGAATTTCTTACATTAATTCATGGGCTATTCATTTATAATTCCTTTCTTTATTCACTCTTTCAACACAATTTCAACTTCATATTTTGTACATGTTATGAATATAAATATTTGTTTTGTTCTTACCAAATACCAGAATTTTCTTTGTTCATTATTTATCCACGTGTTCGTTATCAATAACCAATGCTACAACAATAAAATGTGGAGAATATAGGCCGTATTTCACTACAGACTTCATATACGGTATTTTTTAGGTTAAAAGGCGGGAGAAGAAATATGTGAAGACAGTATGAGCTGATCGTTTGCAGCGTAAAATGTCCAGTTTACTGTTATAGCTTTGGTTAATGATGACAAAGACGCGGATAAATAATGAACGAAGAAAATTCTGGTATTTGGCAACAACAAAACAAATACTATTTAATGGAAAAAAAACGTGCGTATTAGCCATTAGGATAGGAATAAATGTCTACTGTCTATTTACAGTTCGTTTTATAGGATAAAAATCCTATATATCATTCTAACATAACTGGAACACAAAAGTAGAATTGCACACCCACAAAATTAGATAAGAATGACTGAAAAACATTTTTTGAAAAAAAAAAAAAAAATAGAACAAGGCAAATTTCACAAGCCAGTGTGAAAATTAAGATTCTGGTTTCCGATTGGACACAAATTATCAAATGAAGCTATCACCCCTATCAGTTTTCTTAACAACTAAAAAGAATGGGTTTGGGGTTGCATCTGACAACGAGACCCGAGTTGACTACATATCCATGTTTTTCGACCGGCCAAGTCAGTCCGATGGGAACAGAGATTAGATCCGGCACAATGTAAGGAAGAAATGTCACGCCGCTGAATCTGACATGTCTTGTCGACATACATTCGTTCTTCCTTTCTGTCTTCACTCAATCGCCGTCAACGAAACAAGACATAAAAAAATTAACGACGATAAGTAGATTTTTTCCTCTGATCTTTTATTTCTTACTCACTTTTCACCTTTAACTTATCGCCCCATTTTCGTTTTCACCTACTCGGACGACATAAAAAGAAAAACCAGACATTACTCTACTTTATTGAAAGACAGCGAAGACTTAAACATACTTTGTGTGTGCGCGCACACACACACACACACACAAACTACGTACTACATTTTCTCTTTGAACATTTACATAGTCATTTCATTTCCTACAAAATTGATGTTATTCTGTTCAGTTAATAAAATTTCACTTATTTTACAAACGAAACACTTACTCTTTCAACCTTCTGATATATAAAGATACAAATCCTATATCATCGAACTGAAACACAAAAAGTAAAATTGCACACCCGCAAAATCGAATCAGACTGACAGAAAACATTTTTGAAAAACCAGACCAAGGCAAAATTCACAATCAAGTGTGAAATTTAATTTTCACGAATAGGAAAAAGATTGATCCTATACTGAAAGAAAAAGTTATTCAGTCAGTTAAGTGCCGTACGTGATACACGCTTGGGCGATCATGTCTCGAAAGAGACATGACTGACTGGGCAAGAGATTATTCCGCAGTAGGTTGCCATTACTTTCTACGGTGGACTGGTTGCCAGCCAAGACTATAGAACCCAATCTGTCCTGTTATTTAACCCGTAACTGGAGTGAAGTGACGGATTGATACCTTTCCCAAGGGTATTTTGCACGTAAGTGAATACAAACAAAGCCAAATTTTGCGATCCGATAAATTTATTTTTTAACCAATGAAGGGAAGCGATTTGCAAAATTGAGAGAAAATTTAACAAGCCAGTCTTAAAAATTAAATCGTTATAAAACAAAAAGGGAAAGAAGGTAGAATCAGTCAGTCAGATGGAAGCAGAAATTAGAGACGATACGCTATGATGAGACAAAAGAACTTCAAGCCTGACCCGGACATCAAATCCCGTCACACATTCGTTTTTCCTCTCCTTATTTTCCTTTCTTTGTTTTCACTCACACGCCGTCAACAAAACAACAACAAGAGATATCTTTAAATGACGCCCAAAATTTAACTTCGATAAGTACCATTTTTTTTATTGCTTCACCTTTCTTTCTACATTGCCGGCCATAAAAAAGGAAAGGAACAGACTCCTTTAATATCCTAATTATTTTTACAGACACACAATGACCTGCTACTGACAACTACGAACTCTTAACTCCTTTAACTTCGTACTACACTTTCTCTAAACATTTCCATATTAGTTTCACTTCATACAGATTTTCTGTTATAATGTTCTGTTAATAACAATTCACTTGTTTTACAGACAAAACAAATATTCTTTCAAATTTCTGCTATTTCAAATTGTAGGGAATTTGGTTGTGTTTGGCACAAGGCCAATTTGATAAACACCAGCGAGGCCTCTACACAATTAAAAAGAAAGTTTAAAATCAAAAGGGAAATAACTTACAATTGCCTTTGCAGAGTTGTTCAATATTAGAATCGTCCGGTGGGCATCGTGTCTTCTTTATACTCGTGTATCGTGTCTTTTTTTGGAGACGGATTTCACCAAAGCCAAAAGGTAATCTTTGAAAAATAAAATAAAATAGGAGGAATATTATATGACATCAGCAGAAAGAGTACAATTTTGTTAATATACAAAAGTCATTGCTTATCTTCCTCCTATATATATATATATTATAATCGTCTCACCCCAAGCAAGGCAGAACTGTCACTGGTGCGCAGAGGGTTCATGGGAGGGTGAAGAGAGAGAACAGGTCACAGTAGTTGTCGGAGAATGGATAAGAGAAGGACGGGTACGTTGGTGTAAAGAGAGCTGCGTGAGAGCAAAGTATAACGTGAGAAGGATGGGAGCCAAGGAGATAAGCGATGACAGTTGACGTTGCATTTAAATTCTTGGAGATTGTAGCTATCAGGGAAACAAAAATACGGAAGGGAGATCCACGGGTGGAAAGCACGAGAAAAGAAGCTGATTGAGTAGAAGTTGAGGTTACACTTGATTGTTGCCAGTCTAGTAACTCGAGTAAATTAACATGCGGGGAGGGGCACCAAGGTGCTAAACTCGTCGAAGCAGAATCCGTAAACGAAAGAGACAGAGAGAGACCACATTTCGTCGGTGAGAGAGAATGACGTCGAACCGCCAGGTCAGGATCGACTACATTGCAGATTCTTATTTAGATCTTGTCGAGAACCCCAAAATGAACAGCACCGGGCTCCCGACAAGATATGACAGCAGTATTCAATGCACGGGTGGATAGAAAACTTGTAAATGTGCATGATGGATTCAGAAGAGAAGAGCTTCCTGGTCCGACACAGGGATCCCGCCTTCTTAGCAGTAGATTTATCTATTAATACAATGTAGTCTTTCCACTTAAGGTCAGTTGATTGAGTAAGGCCGGTATATATATATGTGTGTGTGTTTAAACATTTTTAATGGATACTCGTATTTGAGTAAATCCTTTTTCTATAATTAAACAGTATATTTATGTATATCTACCGACTTGAATAATCGAGAAATCTTGTTATTCAGGCTGGTAGATATAGTGCTTTTATTATGAAGCACTCAACGATGACGTCTTATCACTCATTTTACATTTAATAAATATTTTAACAAATCAAAAAAAATTGGATCGTCAGAGTAAAATATATCTACTGAATTCCTTAACAGATATATTTATGAAAAGCCTGTTGACGAATACAGGCAGGCGGACAGAGATACGAAGACTGGCTGGTGGACAGTTGTGCGTAAGTGTTTTGAACTTTATCAGAGACAGAAGACAATAAATTTGCTGTTTCAACGGAATGAAAATCTTAAACATTTGCTTATCCAAGAGGTTGATAGACCGTTAAACATTTTGAAATATTAATGTTACGGAAAGATAAATTAGAACGCGTGATACACTTTTTTAAGTGTACAAAAGGTAGCATATTACTAATTGAAATTTTTTTTTTTTTTTTTTTTTTTAATCATTTCACCCCGAGCAAGGCAGAAACGCCACTGATGTGCAGGGGGTTACATAAATGTAGAAAGATTAATTAGAAAAGAGTGAGGAGTACAAGCTAGTTAGAAAGGAACAATAGAAAACTGAGAAAGCAGGTGCAATGACAGGTACATGGGCGGAGAGAAAGGGAAGGTTATACAGGGGAGGGGAGAGAGCTAGAGGCCAGTGGTTAGTAGGTGAGTATTAACTTTGCTTTTAAATTTCTGGAGGTCGTAGCCGTCAGGAAAGCAAGAATACGGGAGTGAGTTCCACAGGCGGGAAGTGCGAGAGAGGAAGCTGCTGGAGTAGAATTGTCGTCTGCGTTTGGCTAACCTGACTGTGAATGGGTGGGACCCAGTTGCCAGTCTGGTTGAACGGGTAAACACCTGTTGAGGAGGCATCAGTGACTTAAGCTCATCCGAGCAGAAGCCATGAAGGTATTTATAGAAGAGACAGAGGGAGGCCACATTTCGACGATGGGAAAGTGGCTGCAGACGAGTCGCCAGATCAGAACCTATCACATTACAGACTCTCCTTTGGAGCTTGTCGAGAACACTGAGGAGAACGGCAGGGGCACCTGACCATAAATGGCAGCAGTACTCCATGCACGGACGGATGGTTGACTTGTATATATGCAGGATGGATTCAGGTGGAAAAAACATCCTGGATCGACATAGTGACCCAATCTTCTTAGCAGTAGATTTTGCTATGGATTCAATATAGTGCTTCCATTTGAGGTCTGAGGACAGGGTAAGTCCGAGGAGGCGTAGTGTATTACTCTCCGGGAGAATCATCTGGTCCATGCTTATGGGAGGCAGAAGAGGTTGCCTGTAATGGTTGACAGACAACAGCTTGGTCTTCGAGGAATTGAAGTTGACAAGCCACTTCTTGCCCCAGTTCACCACAGAGTGTAGATCCCGCTCAAGGTCAGCAGCGAGATTTTGTCTGTCCGCCACGACAGGTTTCTTACTGGAGCGGGAGTATATTGTAGTGTCATCTGCGTAGATGCCTACTTGGGACCTGATCTCATCTGGGAGGTCGTTGATGAAAATAAGGAAGAGCGTTGGGCCCAGGATAGAGCCTTGTGGGACACCAGCATTCGTGCTGTAGGACGAAGAGGCACGCCCATTCAGAACGACCTTCATTTTGCGGTTATTTAAGAAAGATTGGATTAGGTCAAGCAGGCGACCGGTAATACCATAACCGCGTAGTTTGCATAGGAGGCCAGGGTGCCAAACCCTGTCGAAAGCCTTGGAGATATCCAGAGCAACCGCGCGAGCCTCGTCAGACTCATCAAGGGCCTGTAGCATGTACTCCGTTACAGTAGTTAGCAGGTCGGCTGTGGACCTGTCAAATCGGAATCCATATTGCCTGTCGGAGAACAGTTTGTGGGCGGTGAGATGATGAACTATTTCAGCATTTATTATAGCCTCGAACACTTTCCCGAATATTGGTAGAAGACTGATCGGGCGATAGTTGGATGGGTCCGAGGGTTCACCACAGTTCTTAAAGACAGGAACGACTGAGGAGAATTTCCAGCATGCAGGAAAGCAGGAAGCAGAAAGGCAGTAGTTAAACAGTTTAGAGAGGACAGGGGAAAGTTCAGGGACACACCTCTTAAGGACTATCACCGGGA
Organism: Ascarosepion bandense; assembly: GCA_037127315.1. NCBI lineage: Eukaryota > Metazoa > Mollusca > Cephalopoda > Sepiida > Sepiidae > Ascarosepion > Ascarosepion bandense. The sequence continues at coordinate 478,615 of JBBBDQ010028554.1, forward strand.
TTCCATCGTCTCCACACGCCTTATGGGGGTCGAGTTTTGAAATTACTCTGGATACTATTGTCGGGGTAATATATACGTCATGCAGTTTGGCCTCAGTTCTAATAGGGAAGTCGGGTGGGTGCACTCCGGACGAGTCGAGTGTGGAGTTGGATGAGAATCTGCGGGCAAAGCACTCAGCTTTCTCAGCAGATGACGTGAGAACGTCAAATCCATGGATTAAGGGAGGTATTGAGGATTTCCTATTGTTGAGCACCCGTTTACAAATCCTCCAATAGTCCTTGGAGCCGAACTTGCGGTCAGCTATGTGCTGTCGCATTCTCTCCGCAAACAACTGTTTGGCGTCATTTAGGGTTCTCTTGCACTCACTGCGAGCGGATGTGAACAGGCGCCTATTGTGATCAGTTGGCTGTCTCTGGAATAGATGGAAGTAATGGTTCCTGTGGGCAATGGCGGCTGAGCAGGCCGGAGAGAACCACGGAGAGGAATGAGGTTTTAAGCAATACTTCCTGGTGGGTATGAAGGCATCAATGCCAGCTTTCACCCATGACGAGACCTCAGAGGCACAGTCATCAACTGATAGGTCAAACACTTTTCCCCAGGGGACGTCGCAGAGGAAATCGCGAAAGGCATCCCAGTCAGCTTTTTGGTAGAGGTAGGAGGTTCTATGAGTAGGGGGATCCTGGGGGGAGTGAGATTGGAAAGAAATACTGAGGGAGACTACAGCGTGGTCGGAGTTGCCGAGAGGGCAAAGCTGCGAGACTTGACAGGCGTCGGGCGCAGAGGTGAAACATATATCTAGCAGTGAGGAATGACCCGAGGGTGTGCTTGGGAAGCGAGTGGGGAAGTCCACCACTTGCGTAAGGGATTGGGAAATAGCAAAGTTCGCGGCGTGAATGCCCGCCGAATCAGTAACAGCGTTTTCAAGCCACTCAGAGTGATGGGCATTGAGGTCTCCAAATACAAATATGTGGGCAAATGGGTGATAGGAAATAGCCTTATCTATGTCGTCGGCAATGCTATCTAGTAGGGAGCAGTCAGGAGAGGAGGGAGAACGGTAAAGGAAGAATAGGTAGCTAACCGAACTGAGGAGAGACAAGCGGAGACATATGTATTGGTGGTCAGTAGATTCGAGTGAAGTCACCCTAGTTATGGGGAGGTGTTCGCTGACATAAACACCCAGCCCATGCATGTGGACAGTAGAATCCTTCCTTAAAAGGGGAAGATAACCAGGGATGAAGAGGTCAGAGGAGGGAATAGCTGAGTTGAGGTTAGTTTCGCAGAGCGCGAGGATGTCTGGGGACTTTTCATGCAGGAACGCTTCTACACTAGCAAAGTTAGTACGAATGCCTCGGATATTAGTGAAGGAGAGGTTAATGGGCTTAGGTGGTTTGGATTTAGCTGGTTTAGGGTCATTTCTGTTTTGTCTTGTCATGTTTTTTGTTTATAGAAAGGGACCTAGGGTAGAGGATACAGGCGGTCATTACCCACGATCTGTGCTGGGAGGGAGACTGGCTAGGGCTGCAACAAGGTGTGGCCTCGGGGTTGCCCACCGAAAGCGCTTGCAGGGACACCTATCCATGCGCGACATGGCACTACAAGAACCCCGATATTATACAACTGTTGATCAGAGCAGCCGCTCTTGACGCTGTTAATTTTATATATAAACAGAAAAAACGATCTTTTGTAAAGTTGACAAACTGTATCAAAACTATTAATAGAAAAGAATCTAGAACAATGATATATTTTGACGACCGTCTCCGGCCGCTAGTCGTGGTGGCTTCGGCACAGTAGCTGGTCTTCAAGTCGTCTATTACATTAGTGTTCTTCCTTGCCCACGCTGTAAATTTTGATCCCAAGGAAGTCACGCTGAAATCTTGCTAGCTGTCTCATTACCAAGTTAACCAGACCGGACGCGCGTGCCTAATTAGGTTAATGAAAACGGAGCCAAAAGAAAATTGAATAGCGCCTAAATAAATTACGTAAAAAGTCTGTATATACGAACAAAAAAACAAAAGAAATAGAAAATAACAATCATCAATATCTTATATCTACAACGGAGCGAAAGTTTCATCTAAGAGTAATGTTTGTATTAACATTAATGCAAGCTTTTAGTTGGTAATATTTGTTCACTCCACTCGGAGTTTTCAAGTTTGTGTCGATTGAAAATATTTTATTCGAGCTTTTCACCGAAGCTTTGCGGAAACTGCCGAAAATTAGTTTATGTGTATGGCGGCGGCGGCAAATTCGTCTTATCTGTTTTAGTTCGGTGCAACAACTGGTCGGTTCTTTTCGGTCTGCTAGACTCTTTCTGTTTCTTTACATCCTCAGCCAGGACTATCGGAGGTGACCGTCTTTCTCTACAGTTGGCACCCAACGGCGTGGCAATTATCTCTGTACATCTTTAGTCAGAAACTCCATCGGAGGCCACCATCTGTCTCTACGGTCGTGGGTCCCCGGGTGGGAACCGTTACTCCCTTGCCGTTACATCTCGACTGGTCCCGATCCAACTGCAATTCCGCTCCAACTGATTTTCCAGTGATATTATTCCTTCCCGTCTTTTCGATTAAACTGATAATGTCATTTGTTTTTCCGGTTTTAAAAATCTGTTCACAGCGAATTCGAAAATTTCAGAATTTAACCTTTCTTGGCCTCATCAAAATTTTTGACAATCTCGAAACAATATTTTAGCTACTGCTTATTTTTTACTTTTACCAGCTATAAGACTCAGGGCTTTCAATGATATTTTCCTAGTCACTTGTTTCCGCTTTGTCACATAATAGTCGGCCGATGCGATCACCTCGTCTGACTTACTGCCTACATCTGCAAAAATGTTTTTCAATTCATCCAGCCAGTTTCCAATATTTCATTTCGCAATATTTTCTCTGCTCATAATTTATTAGTTGCGTTCATATTGCAACCGAATAAACAATTTTATTATATATTAGGCTTATTTTCTCTCTACTCATATTGGAACAAATAATCTGCACAATTAATAATACAACTAATAATTTATTTCGCTCCGTCGTGCTAAGATAGTTTTACATTTTTCTGCATTCAAAAATAGTGTTACAATATGAAACCTAAGACAGCCGATGGATAAAGAGTAAAGTGTCCTCTTTAAGATTTTTAATTTCAAATTGGGTTAGCGAAGATTTGTTTACAAACAACACAAAGGGGAAGATGAATAAATAACAAAAATGTTTGTCACGAGTCTTGCGAGTGTCAGGAGATGCGTCACAGCCAAATCACATGTTATGCCGGTGTTTTCAATAAAAAGACAGCTCATGAGTTGGTAGTAAGCTGCCGAGGAGGCTCTTGGGTCTGAGATTGAGTTGGTCTGCTAAAAGAGGATATGAGGTTTTGACTATCTTCCAATGCAGTCGAACCGAGCTGAATGACGTCAGAGATTGTAAGAAAACGTACGCTGCGTGTGTTGCTAATACGAAGACAGAGGAAGCAAATTACTTCTGAGAACATCTAAATACCGCTACTGCTATTACCACCACTGATAACGGGAACATTGACGGTTGGAGTAGTTGCGCTTAGAATGAACCAAAAAGGGTTAAACGAAAGTCATATCTCTTCTTTACAGAAATTATTTGAAGTATTTTGTTTTGTTTGGTTATAGTTCATATACAAGAGACATTCAACTTTTTGCAACAAGGATGCTTTTTGTTTGCATTCATATAGAAATCATTTGTCTTCCCAAAATCGAATCGACCACGTTATATTTATTTTTCTGTTAACCCGATTATCACCCAACGAACTTGCAGGTGAACCAAGGGGGAGCTTCGGATTTCTACGATCTGATAATTGCTCTTCAGGATCAATCGACATTTGGAACAGCCTAACCTATAATACTGGACCATACAGGACTAACGCCTAGACATGTCGAGAACGTCGGTCCTGTGGGGTCAGGATACGGTGTTACATAATGGCATGTCTAATTTGTATTTAGATATAGTGTTTATTTTCAATTTCTCCAGTTGAATTGTTCACCTATATAGCATAAAATTAATATTGTGGTGTAATGGTTATCTGCCTGGAATGAGAAATCGCTGAGCCGAGTTCGGATTCCATTTGAATTAGTTTCATTTAGGAAAGGTATTTATCCATCTCTTTTTACAACTATGGGTTGAGTAGCAGGACAGATTGGGTTGGTTGGCAACTTACTCCTGGAAAACCCTCTGCTTAGTCATGACTCGAGACATGATTTCCCAAGCGTGTATCACGTATAGCAATAAACTAACTGATCTTGTGATGATTGAGATGTAGGAGAGTGAGGGGCGCCGTATCATGAATTCACAAGACCATTGCACCGGCCATGAGTACAGTTTTGCAATTTCCTAATTTTTTTAAAAAAATGAAAGGATACTTACCCGGAATGATAGACAATGTAAAACCACTTGTCTAGAAATGATTTCTTATCGCATTGTAATTCAGCCATAAATTTGTAAATTTTAGGCATGATCCGCCATGAGAACCATAGAAAAATGTTTTTGGAATAGAAAACCTCTGAGCTCCCTAATTGGTAATCGATCTTCAACTGTCAAAAAAAAATAAATAAATAAATAAAATAAAAGATGTTTCTGTCGCAGGCCTTTGTTTATTTTATACATACAAATAGCGCAGTTACCGGCAGATTGGACGTACTCAGATTTTGACATGGAATATTTAGGAAAAAAAAAATGTACACATCACTTACCCTTATGTGACATTTTCATGAACCATGAAGAAACATTTAGAGTTTTAGCACAAATTATGCTAATGGTACTTTTTTTAATATGAATGAGGTAGGATTTAATTATCAGGTTTTTTTGTTTCTTTCTTTCTTTTTTGGAAGAGAATTTTAGTAAATTTCATTACGCATTTTTGAAAATAGTTTTCCAGGGAGCAACGTCTGCACATACAGTAAATTCATAACAGCTACAAAAAAATCTATTGGTATCAATAAACACTGAGACATATGATAATAGATTTTTTTTAAAAACCCATAGAAATATGATACTTGTTGGTAAATGAAATCCTATTCCATACATGCGGAACAGCAAAATGCCAATACCTGTCTATCAACAAAAGCGGACATAAAACCAGCTGCATTATACCAGCCAAAGCAAATATTTCGCTAAAAATCAGGAATTTTTACAAACCAAAGAGCAAAATATTGTACAATTCTATAAATTTATTCATTTCTTTCCCCCTCCCGAGTTAATTTTTCAACGATATTTTTTACTCATATCATATTTGTTAACGTCCAGGGGTTCTAGTTTGAAAAAGTAAGCTCTATGTGTGCACGGATACCTGGTGAATTCATGCCTCTCTCGTATATGATACTGCTGGATGGGACGCAGAGCAAATTATTGTTTTTTTTTTTTGTTGTTTTTTTTTTTGTTTTTTCGTGGGGGAGGAACTATTTATTTATAACAATATATTCTCGGCAGGGCCAAGAAAGAAAATTGAAGGATGGTTTCATGGTTGAAAATATTTATCGAACGCATTTTCCGGTAATCACATTTGCTGGGTCTCATAGATGAAAGCAAATCTTTCTTTCAGGACATTTTGTGTTGAGTTGTGCGGGTAATAACAACTAACAACAGAAATATAATAATAATAAAATGTATTAAAGAAGAAATGGTATTTACAAAAGTGGTTAGTATAATACAGGAAAACAAGGTATTAATGTGTACGTCGTAGAGTGCAATTATCACTTCCAGTTTACAACCGCAATACACGACTGACTCGTAAATCCCGTCGAACTCCCGACACTACCACCATTTATAGTGCCTGGAACAGTTCATTATATTTAAAAGGTGGAGAGTGCCCTAACACCCCCCTCCTAAGATTTGTTCATCAATCTTCGTATTTTTTCCTTTTTGGATCCACTGCCAAATGCTCCGTTGCTTTCCTTTTTCTTGCGGTATTTGTAAGTCGAACGTGTTATAAATTTCTTCTGTGTTATCATTTACTCTAGACAGTGTCTCTATAGCTTCTTCAGCTACTCTTTTCCTTATCTGATTCACGTGTCGTCTGTGGATAAATTTTTTGCCTTCAACCATATATAACATATTTCCGAATGAAAATGTTTATAATGAAAGGTACGAACATTCTGCGATATCTGTGGTACCTTTTCCGCAAGCGCACGCCCTTTACAGCTACTAATAGTCGCGATATCCGTGTCTGTTGTCAAATGTTTCTTTAAGGGAAAATAGCTATTACTGCGATCACAATTTGGGTTTTTGAATGCCATTTATAAGGACGATATACACATATCCTCTTTCTTGAAAATCTCTATACCTCTCAGAAACACTCAATTTTTATACAGTCAACCTTTCACTAGAACTTTTCTCAATCTTAATGTAAGACTTCATATTGTTGCTACAGATTTCTTTCACTCATTTTCTACCAAAAGTATAACATGAATACATAAAACTTCTCCTAATGCTCGACAACGAATAACTTAAGAAAGCAAAAATTAGAACATGTTAGGACCCAAATGTTTGGCAGAGCTCGTTCCAGAAATGCAATTACCAAATTTCGTATGAGTATCCGCCTTTTTTACACTTTTAAGCGTAATAAAATTCTCGAATATTTGCTATTGATGAGTTTATATGAACAAGTAACATACTCACAAAAATAAATGTTTGTGTAGCAAGAAATCAAAGTAATATATATAAAAAAAACAACTATTGGGGTTAAAATGTTGAGATTCTCTGAGTGGACAATGAAAAGAAAACAATTCTCTTATTACTCCTTGTTCGTATAAAACTGGTGTGCGGAACGGATGCCTGGTGAGCGGAATAAACTATCCTGCGACTCTGGCATTAATGAAACAGAGAGAACAAAAAAGGAGGAGAATGCAACTCTCACGCAAGGATATGCAAACAAATGTCTTATCTGCTAAAGAATCGTTTCAATGAAGAAGAAATACAAAGAACTTTTGTGTTCAAGTTGTAAAACTACATTCTTATGGTTCAAGAAAGCGTGAACAAAAAGGCAGTTCAGAAAATCTATTTCATAAAAATACATATTCAATCGAACACAACAAAACCAGAGCAGGACAAGAAAAATGACATTTTTCGTACAGCCATAATGAAAACTATTAAATCCCAGAAAACTGCACCGCGAATCTTCTTTGGGAATTCGTCTTCATGTGCCGTGTCCCTTCTGGACGTAAGCAATCATGGACTTCTACTTGACTGTTTCTTATCTCAATATTTTTCCTCTTGGTATCTCTCCTAAATCCCGCTCCGCCATTCATTTCTTCAGGCCTATCAAGTAGGTCTCACGTTGATTTACCCACTCTCTTTTTATCCGTCCTGTGAGTATTATATTCTCCAAGCTTTCCTTTCTCCTCGCGTATTCCAGGAACCTCAGCTGTCTTTTCCTGATGTCAAGTACGAGTTTTCTTTTCGTTTGTATCGTATTCAACACTTTCATCGTTGCTCACGTGCTCAGTCTATGATTGTTGCCTCGAGCCTCTCTTTCATTCATGATGAGATCATCCAACATTCATGATTGATAAACATTGATTTAAACAAATACTCATTCAATCGAACACAACAAAATTAGACCAGGCCAAGAAAATTCATATTTTTTTTTGTACTGCCATAATGGAAACTTAAATCCCAGAAAAGTGAACCAGGAATCTTCTTTGGGAATTCCACTTCATGTGCCGTATCACTTCTGGACGTAAGCGATCATGGACTTCCACTTGGCTCCGTCTCTTGTCTCAATATTTTTCCTCTTCTGCCATTCATTTGTTCAGGCCTATCAAGTAAGTCTCACGTTGCTTTCCCATGTCTCGTTCCTGCTATCCGTCCTGTGAGTATCATATTCTCTACGCCTTCCTTTCTCATTACATATCCCAGAAACCTCAGCTGTCTCTTCCTGATATTAAGTATGAATTTTCTTTTCATTTGTATCATCTCCAACACCTCATCGTTGCTCACGTAGTCCATGATATACACAGCGTCCTTCTGTAAAACCACATTTCTGCTGCTTCAAGCCTCTCCTTCATCCTAGCAATCCAGTAATTTTTCTCTCTCCAATGAGATTTTCTTGTTTCTCAGTACTCTGGTTAGAATTTAAGTTATTTCTACAAGTGTACCCTGAAGTAAAAAAAATAAGAATTGTTTAGATGCATTGATTTAAACAAATGAAAATTGTTCGAAAACGCCATTGCGAAAAGCTTACCAGGCTGGACTTAGGTTGTGGGGGATTGTCGATATATTCATCAGGCAACTTTCTGCTAAAAACAAGTTTGCTTGGGGATCCACTTCCTGCACAGTATCTTTCAACTTGAACAATATATGGACCAAGATTGATCATTGCATCTGAAATATAAAGAAATCATGTTAATTTTAAAAGCCATAATTATTTTAACTACAAACTCTTCTTTGACTTCATAACAATAATGCATGAGAAGGTACTGAATGTTTTTTAATTCAGACCTTCTCTCAAAAATCTGAACAAACATACACTATAGGCAAAAAGTTTGAGTATATCCTGTATTTCTTTAATACCCACCTTCAAATGATTTTTTTTAAGTAATAGCTTTTCCTACTCCGAAAAAGTTTAAATTTGGATTCATCTGTCCACAATAGATTTTGAGAAACTGTGTATATTTTGTATATCAAATAGTATATTTTGTTTTTACCATTAACTCTTAGAAAACTTTCAGATTAACAAAATTTTCAACTAAAATAAACATTAATACGGGTAATGTTTACGGTGAATGCGATGACATATGCGAACGAACGAGAGAATTTTCAATCTCATTTAAAGAAAAAAATTAATTTGTTTTGGGTAGCCGAAGTCATTTGGTTTCTTTTTTCTGATGCTTATGTTTTATCCTTTTGTTATTAAATACCCACAGTGAGATTTTGCACGAACCTGTAGAAAATCTTACTGTGGATAATCTAGCGATCAAGGTACTTTCTATACATTTTTGTATTAGTAAAGTGCTTTCTATTTTAACACTACAAAATTCGAAAGGACGAAACACGTCACACGAAAAGATTTTCCATTTTATCACAGATTTCTCTAAATTTGTTTGTTATATATAAAAACGCTTATGTCATTTTCTCAAATATATCATTCACAGACAGTCCTGTTTCGCTGCATAACATCTCATCAGTACGGTTAGATATCCGATTGCTTCTAGCCAGGATTTGATCATCAGCTTGACATCAGTCGGCGATTTTACTGTTAAACTATGGCGCTCGGTGGAGGAAGGCAAATTTTAGCATGTTTTATACACAATGTAAGCCCACAATATTACGGAAAGATCCGGAGATTTATGAAATGAATTAACAACCAACATGTTTTAATTTATTTGAAGATTATTTTTAACAGATACTCGTATTTAATGAGATACTATTTTTAATTAAACAGTATATATATATATATATATATATATATATATATATATATATATATATACTGGCCTGGAAATTTGTGAAAATTCTGCCAGGAAAATGTGTCATTCCGCAGGATTTGAACCTACAACACAGGGGAAACTATCAATTGATCTGACATGTGTTAGACCGCTCAACTATGCATGATTTCACAGTCTAAACAAAGCCGAATCAAGGCTTATAAACACAGAATTTCGAATACTCGTAATATTCATCTCTGCTCTAAAAAGCATATCTTAATGTAAATAGACAATGTTACAGAAAGAACGTGATATTTACGAAATGGATTAACAACCTACATATTTTAATTTGTTTCAGAGCAGAGATGAATATTACCAGTTGAAAGTTCAATACCTGCCTACAGCAGTGATAAAAAACCCTAGTTGAGTTAAATAAAGATAACTAAGACATCTGAAAGTAGCATGACTCATGGAACGAGAACAATTTACTTCAATGATCAAAATAATTGATTCAGTTCGAAATTTCAGTCGCCTGAAGAAGATCAGAGCGTACGACTGCCGAAATGCCAATAAAAATAAGGACAACAGTTCGTACAATGTAAATAGTGTAAACAATTAAAATACCTAATCTGAGAAATATAGACAAATATTGAAGGTGAATATGGCAACAAAGATGAGGACAACAGTGCAAAGAATATAAATAACGTAAAGAAAATGACATCCAAGGAACGCACAGTATGGTCTAAATTCTTTTCCTGTTCTGGTTCCCAAGGGTTGTTACCAGATCGAAAAGGAAATTGGCCCTCAAGAACCAGCTGTCCGTTTCAATTTCATTCCAATTGTGTGTGCAATTGCATTTGCATATGTATTAGCATTTATTCTAATCACAGATTTTAAAATATTTTTTAATAAAATAAACCAATAAAAATTAAAGAAATGTTTAAAATAATTTTATATATAACCATAGCTCAGAGGTAGAATCACTGACTGATGCCAATTCGGTCGGGTTTCAATCCTGAGTTAAAAAGCAATCGGATGTCTAACCGTACTGATGAGCTGTGATACAGCGAAACAGATCTGTCTGCGGATGACTATATATATATATATATATATATATATATATATATGAGAGAGAGCGAGAATACCAGGAGTAGATCAATCCTGGTTGGGTTGCCTCAGAGGAGATTGATATTTTCTTTTTTTAGGCCCGAAACCCTAAATGACAAAAAGGAATAAACATCACTGATCAAGCTTCAATCACACCGCAAAGGTGTTGAAATATGCGTTATTACAATTTTCAGAACTGGCATGATATTTAGTTGGGCTTAGTTTCACGTCTATTGCGCGTATTTCTACGTCAGTTTTCAGGACGAATTCCAACAGCGTTCCATTGAAAAAACCTCATACTTACTTTGGTCGTTTTCTCCTCTGGAATAGCGAAAAAATCTCCAATACACGGAGAATTGATTATTTGATGTAGCTGTAATGTATACCCCTTTCTTAAATGTTCTCGACTTGTACTTTTTCGGGTTGACTCTACAAAGAAATTGCAAAACAAATTCACGATTAAATAATAATAACTTCCTGCCACAATGAATGTTTGCACTTATAACGAGGTTTCCTTGCTTTGGGTGCCTGTTGAGGTTCAAGGGTGACATACATATGTCGGATTATGCTATATTTGACTGCACAGAAAATCCAAGCTTAAACACACACACACACACACTTTTTCATGAGCCAGTAAGATTATATATATATATATATATATATATATATATATATATATTCACCAATTGAAAAGTTTTTGTTGGTCCATCAAATTTGACCATGTGCAAACGTCTTTGAAAACAAAATGGATACAATCTTATTTATTAACCAATCAAGAGCAAGGAAAAAATTTTAAAAGTTGATTCAGTTCTGTTTTCCACAAACGTATAAATACGCCTGGTTTTTGTATTTCTCGGTGGAGGGCCACGGACCATTCACCGGACACCAATCTGAGCAACCTGCCTTTTTTACCCTTTCAACTTCTTTCGCGCTGCATGCCAGACGACATACATCTCACTATCACTCATTTTCAATTGGGTTTCGCCATTTAATATCAAACAGAGGTTAATATAGCGTTAAACAAATAAAAATTAAAGTATATTGTAGATTGTATGAGAAATTCTTTTTCTTTTCTTTGCGATTGAATATTGCTTAACATTTTACCTTATTTTTCTTAAAGGCTTAGATATATACAAATGGTGGTACTAGCAAACTTGAATGCATTTCAGTTTAAAACCAGATTTTACAAAAAACGAAATTTTATAGGTTACTATGAATGCAGTTGGCTCCAATTGCAATGAAAATGAGAATTAAGACATTTGAAAAAAAATGGTACCGTAGGTAAATCTATATATATATATAGATATATATATATGTATGTGTGTGTGTGTGTGTGTGTCCAGTCCGTAAACGGTGAGGATAATCCAACAAGATTAGCTTAATATAAAATATTAAGTGTTCTATCTATATATAGAGCTCCATGGATGTCATCCAGAGCAATATTATATATATAAAGAAAAACTCAACACGTCATTTCAAGTGGTTATAAACTATAGTTCATTTCTATGAGCTAGCTCATAGAAATGAACTATACTTTATAACCACTTGAAATGACGTGTTGAGTTTTCCTTATATATATATATATATATATATATATATATATATATATATATATACGTGTGTGAATATGTTTCATAAAATAAATTACACTGAGAGATAAATATACCCCCACCATCACCAGGCAATTTTAAAAGGTCAGAAGTTTTCTGCTACTCACCCGCATCCAGATGCGTAACTGAGGGCGAGAACCAAAACAAGGCACGCACACAATAACCTCATGTTGGCGACTGCGAAGAATAAAAATGAAGCATTAAAACAGAAATTAATTTCATACAAGCAGAATTAAGACAATACTCATCAGAGCATAAATGAAGATTACAGGTAAATGGGTTGTTTCTGATCATATGTCCATTCGAACTAATATACTTAGGAAAAGTATTAATAAATCTCTTCTGCACCTATGGATTAAATAGCAAAGTATTTTAGGCTATCCTGTAAATGACCACATTCGTCTTTTTATGTAAGATCTAAAAAATTAACTACTCCAAATTTAAGTTCTTGCGCCAAACACAAAACCTCGCTGGCTGGAATAGAAAGGGAAAATAAAAACACGTCCTTTTCTCCTTGAAGTCAATATAGGCGCAATAAAAAAAAAGAAATAAGACTCAATCATTGCGTAACATTTAAAAGGAAAAACATTTCTAACAAAAGGGGTACAATACAAAATATGCTCAAAATTTTCCTTTTGTGCGCCTGTTACGGCAAGATAAATTTCTGGCGTTACAAAATGGTTATTTAGATATAAGAAAAAAAGTTGTAGTTTATAGAAAAGAACACGAATTCAATGACGAAAAAATATTGCACCATTCAAAAACTAAGAAAAAACTGGGGAAATAATTTCACAAGGCAAAGCAAACCCAACAACGATCTGAATACTGAACAGGAACGTCTCAGCACGCAGTGGTTTCATGCCTCATGGTTCTACAGTGGGCTGCTTATCTATTCTTTTCTGTTAGTAGTGGAGAGTCCGTTCTAGTGAAGAGTAATTGTATACTGTTGCAGGTTAACGGAATTTGGCCTTGTTATAGATAGCCCACTATAAGTCATAAAGAAAGGTTTTAAACCAAGAAAAGTAAATTGAGTTGAAAGACAACATTTTATATATAACACATATCAATTAATGTTTTTACAATTGAAGTAAAACATGAAGTATAGGTTCAACGGTAGTTAAAATGTTCATGGCAATAAAATGCTGGAAGAGAATTAATGCTTAGGAATTTGGGAGCTTGTAAGTAAGGAATATCTTTGATGTATTTGCTCTTTAGGTTAGTAAGTCGTTTTTTTGGGCAGTGAAGAAGGAAAGAGTTAAGAGAGGCGAGCATAGTAAGCCACTTGACTTCTGTCAAGGGAGATACTAATTACTCTCTTCTCCTCGGGTCGGTCTGCCTGTGGAATGCTTTCTGTATCCGCTTTTTATATCTTCTTTTTGGATCACAGCAGCTCATTTGGGATTTCACACTTGTATTTGGTTCTGGGCTTCCTATTGGCTGATAAATAAAATTCGCGTAGACTCGCGAACTGGAAATTTTAATATTTAATTAATTTTTAGTTTTCAACCGGGACATCAGCGCGGAGCTGGCGGCGGAGCGACGACTTTTGGTCATTTGCTTTTTGGTCGTGAAAGCGCAAACATCCGGTCCATCGCTTTTGCTCGGTATCACCACAGTTCTTTATGTAGTATTTTACTGGTAAGATAAAATTCAAGGGTTTGTTTCGTTTAAATTATTCTGAGGTGTCATTTTTTTAAGTAGAAAACGTGAGATGAAATGTGTCTAATAATGGCATTTTTGTGTTGTTATGTCTTTCCTATAGGATCAGTGGCTATTCTACGGGTAAACCAGAAGACACAGACACACACAAACTTCAGTATTTCTGCCTTTGCGTTTTCTTTTTCATTTAGGGCTATGTATCTTGATCGTATGGTCGAACTTTGCCGAAAACAAATTAATTTTTTTTATGTGATTTTTGTACGGCTGTAGTGCCCACAGCGTTTTTAATTCGTTGCATTATTTTAGGTACCTGCACGCAATTGCCGAACGAAAAAAATAAGAAATAAAAAAGAAACATAGCATGATGTTAAAATGACTCAAACCGAATAAAAACTACGTTTTATCATCAAAATGTTCATGCTATTATTAAGAGGAAAGATCAAATTGTTATTTTTTAATTTTTTAATCCTTTTAACACGTTCAAAATTTCAGTAGTTAAAACTGTTTTCTGTCAGCAATTCAAGCTATGTTTACGTAATGTGACGATTAAGGAAAATGTAATACTACGCAAGACGTTTTTGGGCATTAGAAAGACATTTGAAAATTATTTAAAAAAAAAACAAAAAAAAAACAATTATTTGATTTTAATGAAACTGTCAGGACATGCAATATTTTGTTTTAGAAAATCTTCGTAAAAATATATTTTTATATCTGTTAACCCCACCCACTCTAATCAATTGCACAAAACTTCTAGAAACAGGTACCTCCACTCCATTTTCGATACCTACTTTTAAAATTGAATTGTCAAAAATAAAAACTTTTTCTTGAAACTGACTTTAGCATAATTGAAAGCAAAATGATTATCCTGGTAAACTATCGCCTGGTTCACACTCCACCCACGTCTATTGTACAGGTGTAGAGGCTCATCCCTTGTTCCCTGTTCAGGATGTGGTTTCCGGCTTTCTCTTTTCCAATCTTTTCATTCTTACGTAGTCCCATTTTTTAATCATATCACCCCATATGATTAAAAAAAAGCAAAATACTCTGTTTTAAAATCAGAATTTGTATTCATTGGAACCTAAAACTTTGAGACTTGTTTTTTTTTAACTTTCAATTTTTCGGTCATTTTTTTGAGCGATCGAAACATTTATAAACAAGTTAATTCTGTTTTAAATATTTTGCAAAAATAAAATATACCTCTCTCTCTTGTTATTTTTAGAAAATTAGCAAACTTAAATTAATCTGATTTGAAATAAATATTACTTGTTTATGGTATGAAATTTAGAATAAAAATATTTATCACAATGATCTGACTCGTTGACCTTTCAAGTAGGCAATGACAAAACCTATTATCAATCAATCTGGTGACCAAAAATTTACATAACCCAATTTAACATTTCCGTGAAACATGTGACCTTTTAATAAGTCTCTAAGTTTCCATAGTAAAAGAAAATATGCATTTTCACATAATAAAAATAAATATTTTTTTTAAAATGTTAATTCTAAATGATTTGTACGAAGCTTCTGGATTTTCGAATTGTAAATATTCTATTTTCAATGAATTAGTAGCCGAAGACACTGAAGGAATTTTAAAGATGTTTTGAAGCTTTAATTAGCAAAGGAGAAAAATGGAAACAATTTTTATAAAAATTCATTATTCATCAAAATTTAATTTCTTTGAAATATGATATCCTAAAATTTATATTTATAAAATTAAGTTTATCTAAATTTTAAATAACATAGTTTTAATGCATTTTTGGTTTTACTATTCGGATCAAATTTTCGGAAAAAATATCTGGTAATTCAAAAAACTGCATGATTTATAGTTCCTAATGAGTCCTGCATTTAACTAATAAATAAAAAATTGGTATAGATAATGATTTTATTTTGGCATTTCTTTTTTTTTTTTTTTGTGCTTCAAAAATGTTTTGTAGAGGGAAAAAAATCATAGACAAATCACACTGCTCTGCTCGGGTTGACGTAAGTATTAACTCTTTGATTTTGTCTTGTGTTCTAACCGCTTGAGAGTGGAAAAGAAGTCAAGTATAGATTAGAATTCCACTATGAAAAGTTCTTTCGTTTTATTTAGTGAAGTATCATAATTATACTGAACCTCATCTCCAAGTTGTGTATACGACAGTGGTGGAGTATGAAAATTAAGACACTGCTTGAGTTTGTCCGCCTCCTCAGAAAAATCACGGACCCTTATTGGCCCTTTCACTTTCAACGTTCCACAATCGCCATTGTATATGATCATCAAAATATCCTTCGTTCATTCGAAGAGTTATTTGGACAACTGAAATTATTGTGTTACGCTTGTTGTTTTTATGCCGTTTCTACCTCTCCCTTTAGACTTCTTCATGAGAAGGGCAATGGCGGATCTATTATGAAACTAAGAAAGTTAATCTTCAGGGCCCTTAATCCCAGAAGAGCTCCTGAAATAACTTTTTCAATGAAATCATTTATGTGTTTGTTTTTTAATTAAAATAAGGCCGTTCTCATGATAGAATTATAAGTCAGTGGGTTGAAAGTAGCTAATGTTGACATTAGAATATACTCTAAATTCCTTTGTAATTGGTCAAGTTTACGAATTTTCTTAGGTTTGCAGTGCCCAATCCATCAGCTGATTATATATATATATATATATAGATAGATAGATAAGAAAATATTAACGTTCAAAATATTAATTTAAAACAGTTCTCAAAATAGAAATACAGCTATAAATATTTATCATAAATTATACTTTAGAACATGTCCAAAATACAAGTGTACATTTTGTTTCGACATTGAATGGACAATGTCTCATCAGGTAGTAAGTAAACGTTGTTTTTGAAAAGAGATAGAAAAACCAACTCCTTATATTGGTAAAATTTTTGTGTGCGGGGTAAAGTGGGTAGGGAAAATGGGAAACCAGATTAGGGAATCATAAAAAAAGTTCGAAAAAAAAAAAAAAAATATATATATATATATTTATATTATTGCAAGCATCTTTATATCTACACATAATGGCGAATTTATTATTAAATTAATGAAGCTTCAGGACTCTTAATCCCAGAAAGGTCCATGAAGCAACTTTTTTTTAATGAGTGAATTTTTAAACAAAATCAGTTACTTTTTTTACAAATTGTTATTAAAATAAATCAATTTTGGTGATACAATCATACCCTAATAGATTGAAATTGACTTCTGTTGAGTTCGCCAGAATATATTCATAGCCTACATTGTGTAAATTGGATCCTGGAATCTATTGTTGCTAGTTGCGAGGCAGGGAGCATATCTCTTAAAGCTTCCCAAAAATGTAGGTACGCCACTGGGCAATAATCTCAAGCTAATGGGTTGAAGTAGCTAATGTCGGCCTTTTAGAATATGCTCTAAAACCTATTTCATATAAACTCAAAATTTTCTTGGGTGCTTACAGCAGCTAAATCTCAGCTGTATGGGCTCATTGAGCTCACCAGAATCCATTCATAGTCTACATTTCAGCAGCTGGATCCTCATATGTATTGTTGCTGGTTGTGACCGGGGGGAGCATGTTTTTCAAGCTCTGAAACAGAAGCCCAACCGTTTACTGCTATTTCTATTCTCTACATTCACTTACGCACAAATAGCCTTGGGAAAGGTATTAATCTGTTTCTTCCTTCCAGTTATGGGTTAAATAACAGTACAGATTGAGTTCTATAGCCTTGCCTGGCAACCAGTCTACCGCAGAAACTGATGGCAACCTACAACGGAATAATCATCCGCCTAATCAGTCATGTCTCTTTTGAGACATGAACGTCCAAGCGTGTATCACGTATGGCACTTAACTGACTGAGACTACCATCTCTTTGGATATGAATAGTACACCTGAAGAAGGGTGTAGAATGCATCGGCCAAAACGGTGTAGAGACAGTATAAATAACACAGAAACTAACTCTTCGAATGACAAGAATTATATAATGGTTAGCAAACTTGTTTGATAGAACCTATTACAATTGAGTTGTGAGTTAGATCCTCACTGGGTACTCCATACATTTGGTCTTGTGCCACATCTAAGCTGCTCTTAGAAAAATCAATGTCCTTTCAATACTTTTTGTACACAAGACAGTTGCAAGTGTGTTGCACCCCCTTCACCAGTCTATGGTACGGGTACTGTCGCTCTACGTCTTCTCAATTTTCATAAGGTGGTATTTATATCAGTCAGTTGAGCGCCATACGTGATAATGGTTGGCAAGCTTGTCTCGATAGAACCATTTAAAACTGAGAAATGATTTCGATCCTCACTGAGTACCCCCATGCTTTAGGTCTTATGCCACATCTAAGCGGCGCTTAGAAAATGAAATATCTAAATATAGAGACATGTCATAATAGATCATTCCATCTTAAATAAATCAGCAATGTTTTACGGCAATTTTGAACATCAACTTCAGATTTTTCTTAGAAAGTTCAATTAACACATTCAACTTTATGGATAAAGGAAGAGTGACTTTTATAAATTTAGCATTAGCAAAACGAATTTACGTAAAATAATAAAAAAATAGGCCTCAGATTGACGTCAAAATATTTAATCTTTTCATAGTTTAGTTTAATTTGTAATGTATATAGATGTAAATAAAAATAAGCGAACTTTGATAAAATAGAGAGTCTCACAAAGCCCTACCAGAGGACACCAATCAGACTTTGCACCCGGTCGGGGTTTCTGGGCTAGTACGCACCGACCCTATTTGCACATATTGACTATTACTTGTGGGGCACACAGCGCCGAAATGATACTGCCATGCCGAGTTCAAGAACCAGCCGAGGTTGTTCCGTTCACTTTCGCACAAATACGCTAGAGAAACGTATGAATCCATTTCTACTCTCGACACTACCCATCCAGTCCCAACAGTCAAATGTTAATAGCAAGGTTGACTCGGTTTTATAGCTTCCGGTGGCAACTAGTTTAGTAGTGTCATCCAGTGAGGATTGAACACACTACTCAGGATTGGGGAGACTTATTGCTTATAATTACCCAACAATGAAGCACTCTTATATATATTCATCTACGGGATGATTGAAAAGTAACTTTCTATTTTAATGATGGACTCCCGTCTAACCCTAATGTTACAAGACGTGAGTCTGTCATGTTTAAAATAAGAAGTTACTTTCTAATAACCCTGTAGATAAATGCAAACATTGAGGTTCATCCCTTGTTCCCTGTTTATGTTTAATACATGCATCCAAATTTGATTCGAACATTGATTCTCAAAATTACTATCTTTATAAGAATTCAATTTGAATTTTTTTTATATATATTAATGAGTGGGCCCGTGTTGTCAAAAATGACGGTAAAATATTTATATCGATATGCCGTCCAAAATTGATATACCTATTGTTGAGTATCTTACATTAAGACATAAAACAAACTCGAAATGACAGGAGGGATATATGTCCGTGCGTGTGTAAATAAATGCACAACAGTCTTTATTAAAATAGAGAGGATATATATTTTTTATTAACATCTGAATAATAATACTATACATATGTACGCCCACCTTATATGTATATGATTGTCCGTGACAATATATATATGACTTGAACAATTTTGTTCAGTTTTTGCACACATGGGTTTACAGTTTAAACCTGCGTTTGTACTATTTTCCATTTGAATAGGCGTGCAGATAAATACATATTTCAATGGGTTCCTGTTGTATATATCGAGATATATATTCTCAATCCATGCGTCATGAGATGTTTTGATATAAAGAAATGATTCAATTGCTGACTCAAACAAGCGACCATCTAATAAATACTGTTCGGATTTCAACTATTTTAAAATTGCCTAGAAATTCTATTTTAAACCTACAAGGCTATCATT
Organism: Ascarosepion bandense; assembly: GCA_037127315.1. Classification (NCBI taxonomy): domain Eukaryota; kingdom Metazoa; phylum Mollusca; class Cephalopoda; order Sepiida; family Sepiidae; genus Ascarosepion; species Ascarosepion bandense. Next base: position 498,203 of record JBBBDQ010028554.1, read on the forward strand.
CTTTTCTTATAAATTTCTGCGTCCGATTCTATATACATGTGAGTGTGACCGTAACCCTGATGTCATGAGTTACTTTCACAGTGAATATTCAGGTATGTATCATACTTTAGTTCCATCAGTCCTGACAATGTTTTTTAATCGTTTCACCCCAAGCAAGGCGATATTTTCACTACGCAGTGGGCTACAGGGGGTGAAAAAGGACGAGAAGAATTTAGTAGGGTAGAGTGAGGAGAGGACAAGGAAAATAGGACTCAGAATATGGCGATTAACGTTGCATTTAAATTTTTAAAGATTGTAAGTGGTAGTGAAACAAGAAATAGGAAGGGAGTACCACAGTTCCGAGAAAAGAAACAAATTCAAAACGGTGTTTGCATCTAGCTATTTCAATAGTAAAACGGTGTGACCCAGTTGCCAGTCTAGTATAGTCGAGGTACCAGGGATACAATTTCACCAGAACTGGTGTTATGAAAATATTTGTAGAAATAAACACAGTAAAACCACAACACCCCGATGAGAAAATCACTGAAGTCAATATGCCTGTTCAGGATTTTCTCTATTACAGGCCCTTTTTTTAATTTAGTCTAGAATCTCGATATATACAACAGGAACAACGGGTCAGTAGGATTCAATGTACGGACGAATGGTAGATTTATAAATACGCAAAATTGATTCTGACGAGGAAAAATTATCTGGCTCGAAACAGTTAACAAACTTTCCAAGCAGAAGACTTAGCTATTGATTCAATGTAATCTCTCCACGGAATCAATCACCCTAATTTCTTCCATACGCCAAAGGTAATTAGAACGTTTCACTCGTGCCTTTCCTTCCAGAGCTGCTAATATATATATATATATATATATATATATATATATATATATATATATATATAGGATTTCACTTAACACGACATTCTTAACCTCTTCAAGTCAAAGGTCAATCGTTATCGTCCTTATTCTTATGATCTTTAATTCCTATAACCTCCGCTTTTCTTCATATCACACTTCATTCAGTGCCCCACTAGCCTGAGTGACTCTCGAAATTTGTTTGAGATAAATATACGATTATAATAACTTGTAATTAAATCCCGAGTAAAAATATTTGCAATGCATTTTTATCGCAAAATTATTTCCAAGGCAATATAACAGAAATGTTTTTACAATACATTCTCTAGTAAAATCATTTATAACGCATTCTTATTGATAAATTATTTACATTACATAGTAAAATTTACAATGCACTTTTGCCTTAAAATTATTTACTATACATTTTTATGGAAATATCGTTTTGACTGCATTTTTCTAAAAAGTGTGTTGAGGAGGGAATTTTATAGGAAAAGGCAGACTTAAAGTAAAATTATTTACATTCTAGTATTCAATTTGCAGTGGATTAATTTAGTAATTGTCCAGCAGTTAATTGATATTAGAATAATTTACTATGTATTTTCAGAATTAGGATGCATTTTTAAAATAATATCGCTTATAATTATTTGAGAAAAATTATTTAAAAATAATAATGCATCAGCTATAATTCATTTATAACATCGTTTAAAAGAAAATTTTATTCTGAAATGATTTGCAAAGAATTCTTATTGTAAAAGCATCTTTAATAAAGAGATCCGTAACCAATTATGGTCGAAAGGGCACTACACGCAGCCGGAGTGAGCAAGATAGAACGATAGTGCCTAGAATTTGAATCCAGAGTTTTTTTTTTTGCGTTCCCTCGCAAAGAAATAAGACCCAGTCTGTCCTTTTATTTATTCATAGCTTAGGTGGGTGCAAGAGATGGATTTATAAATTTCTCAACGGTATTCGTACGTAGGTAAATGCAATGAATTCTATTGGAATTCGAACCCGGCTCTGCCGATTACACACTAGTACTATTATTCCGCCGTAACTATATAAACTATAATGCATTATTAAAATTATGATCAATTGTCATTGGTTGTACATCTACAAATTGTACATCTATATTAAAATTGTTAAAGTCTTTTTAACGTTTATAAAATCACTTACAATGAACGTCTATAAAATAAATTAATATTGAAGTTCTATGGTAAAATTGTTTTCATTATATTCAAATCATTTACAATACAATTCTGCTGTAAAATTATTTACATTGCATTCTTAAATAAAACAGTTTGCCTACAGACAAAGTAAAAAACGGCGGGAAGTTGAAATAATATTAGCTCAAGCACTAAGGAAACATTTTTCCATACACTACCTATCCTTTAGGAGACAGGGATTAGGGTCATTACCCGGTGTTTTTGGCGTCCCCCAAATGAGATGTGCCGAGTGGGTTGTAGCAACGTTTTGTACCTGGATTTGTTCCGCATGAAACACATTAAACTCCGAGCTTGTAACAAACACACTCTGTTCCGATACTTTCAGCCTTGTGCTATATCTAAGCTGCGCTTAAAAAAATCACCATTCTGTTCCGATTTGGGAATAAGGATAAATATACAATTTTTCGAAAAATGGGTAGTCGCCTTTCTAAGCAAACTTTTTAAAGATTCATCTTGAGAGCAACCACATCGCGTTTGCGTGCTTTTGTTTTGATATTACGGGTTTAAGTATTAAGAAATAAACTGAAAAAAAGAAGTGGCTTACAATACTCACAGTACAAGTGACGTCTGGCGCTGAAACCGAAGGAAATAAATGAAAAGTAAAAAAAAAAAGCGTTAGTTTTTATAGCCGAACATTATCAGTCACGTGTTATTTACTGCGCAAACACTCCTTTCAAGTGTTGGGAAAATACAGACAGTGACTTTTCTTTTCTTTGTTTCCTACACGGATATTACAGAAAAACAATAATAGTAATTTTAACGATTTTACGTGTACTTTTTTCTTTTTAGCGTGTGTTTGATTGCTCATAGCGGGGATAAATTGAAGATAAGTTTCCTCAATACTAGAACGTAGAATTTTGATATCGAACAAGTTAGTACCTGACATCTTGCGGTTGAGAAAAAGTGGCAGCAGGTCAAATTGTCCGACAGTTGCGGGGGACTGGGCTATTTTTGAACTTGTTCGCATTTGGAGCTCCCCGCATTAAACTGACTTTGTGTCACATCCTGCCAGGGTGGAGCGGCAAGAAAATACAATCGCTTCTTGACATTTTGGCTAAGATCAAAGTGTAGTATCGTTTCTTATCAGCTTAATTTGATTATCTTTCTCTCCTCTTCTATCTTCTATTTTTCATTTTGACAACTAAGTCGTGTCTTTCCCACGCGATCAATGGGGATAGGCCATTATTTATCAGGTATTGGCTGGGCGTAAGGGTCGTGTAGTGAGTACTCTCATTCGATTAAACTACATTTCATCTTTTCATTTTGTCTCTATCTTCAGACAGTGAGCAAGTGAAAATATTATTGAGTGGTACCCAGTCTTGGGAAAAAGCTGCCCGTAGCAGAACGTCCCAAATTGCAATAAACGATGAGGTGGTATTGTGGTAATACCGATGACAGCGCAACCGACAGTTGCAAGGTCTCGGATATTTTGGGACCTGGTCCGGTTGCATATGCTCCCCACCTCCATTAAAGTGACCTTGTGTCAAATTCTGGTAACCTGGGTTGGTATAAATATATAAGTAAGATATCTCCAACGAGAGATCAAGTTACACCTTAATTAATGTCTTCATTACTCTTTCTCACTAATCTTACTGTTCGTTGTAATTCTGCCGTCTCGATTTTCCAGACTTTTTTCTGTCTTCTAGTTTCTTCCGAATTTCCTGTATCTTCTTCGGAACTATTCCCGGTACTCCGATTATGTTACACAACCTCGTCTAACGCCTCTGGCGAGATTTTTTTTCTCTGGTATCTCGACCACGTGAATTTAAGCGTGCTACTACATTAGCATGAGGATGTGCTTTGTGGTGCATTGGATATCGGCTTGGAACAAGAAACCGGGGAGCCGAGTTCGAATTTCAGCTGAATTCATTGCCTTCACTTACGCGCAAATACCCTTGAGAAAGGTATTAATCCGTTTATTCCTTCCAGTTATGGGTTAAATAACAGAACAGATTGGGTTCTATAGCCTTGGTCGGCAACCAATCTACTGCAGAAAGTAATGGCAACCTTCTGCTCAGTCAGTCATGTCTCTTTCGAGACATGATCGCCCAAGCGTGTATCACGTATGGCACTTAACTGACTGACTACATTAGCATCTAGGCCCCACTCCTTTAACGTTGAAATAGTTATATGTAACCAACACTTCTACTTCAACAGTTTATTTTCTCGCACTTCCCCTATATGGTACTTCCTTCGGTTTACTTGCTTCCCTGATAGCTTTTTATTGTTATTCATGTGGCGTGCCCCTTCAAGACGTAGGCGATCATCGACTCCCACTTGACTTTGTCTCTTGTCGCTCTGAAAATTGTCTTGGTATTTCTGCCAAACCTCACTCTGCCTTGCATTTGCTCAGGCCTATCAAGTAGGTCTCGCGCTGCTTTCCTCTGTCTCTCTTTCACTCTATCCGTCCGGTGCTACAATCTCAAAAAATGTAAATCTTAATTGCCATCTTCTATCTCCTTGAATACTGTTCATTTTTTATCCTTTCTTCAATACTCCCTGTATCCAGTCATTTCTCTCAATGTAGATCTGTTGGGAAAATGATTTTTTTAAATTCCCTGTCAGGAGCCAAACGATAATACGTTTTTTTTTTGTTTTTTTTTTTTGTTTTTTTGTTTGTTTTTTTTTTTTTCACTTTGTTTCATCTTTAGCAAAATCTGCCAACATTTTTCTTTCCTAGCTTACATAACGTTTAAATATTGGTTTGGTTTGTTTTAAGGCATATTAACCCCTTCGGGTCATTTAATACCGATTCTAGCTACCTATTCTTCCTTTACCGTTCTCCCTCCTCTCCTGACTGCTCCCTACTAGATAGCATTGCCGACGACATAGATAAGGCTATTACCTATCACCCATTTGCCCACATATTTGTATTTGGAGACCTCAATGCCCATCACTCTGAGTGGCTTGAAAACGCTGTTACTGATTCGGCGGGCACTCACGCCATGAACTTTGCTATTTCCCAATCCCTTACGCAAGTGGTGGACTTCCCCACTCGCTTCCCAAGCACACCCTCGGGTCATTCCTCACTGCTAGATATATGTTTCACCTCTGCGCCCGACGCCTGTCAAGTCTCGCAGCTTTGCCCTCTCGGCAACTCCGACCACGCTGTAGTCTCCCTCAGTATTTCTTTCCAATCTCACTCCCCCCAGGATCCCCCTACTCATAGAACCTCCTACCTCTACCAAAAAGCTGACTGGGAAGCCTTTCGCGATTTCCTCTGCGACGTCCCTTGGAGAAAAGTGTTTGACCTATCAGTTGATGACTGTGCCTCTGAGGTCTCGTCATGGGTGAAAGCTGGCATTGATGCCTTCATACCCACCAGGAAGTATTGCTTAAAACCTCATTCCCCTCCGTGGTTCTCTCCAGCCTGCTCAGCCGCCATTGCCCACAGGAACCATTACTTCCATCTATTCCAGAGACAGCCAACTGATCACAATAGGCGCCTGTTCACATCCGCTCGCAGTGAGTGCAAGAGAACTCTAAATGACGCCAAACAGTTGTTTGCGGAGAGAATGCGACAGCACATAGCTGACCGCAAGTTCGGCTCCAAGGACTATTGGAGGATTTGTAAACGAGTGCTCAACAATAGGAAATCCTCAATACCTCCTTTAATCCATGGATTTGACGTTCTCACGTCATCTGCTGAGAAAGCTGAGTGCTTTGCCCGCAGATTCTCATCCAACTCCACACTCGACTCGTCCGGAGTGCACCCACCCGACTTCCCTATTAGAACTGAGGCCAAACTGCATGACGTGTATATTACCCCGACAATAGTATCCAGAGTAATTTCAAAACTCGACCCCCATAAGGCGTGTGGAGACGATGGAATCCCGGTGATAGTCCTTAAGAGGTGTGCCCCTGAACTTTCCCCTGTCCTCTCTAAACTGTTTAACTACTGCCTTTCTGCTTCCTGCTTTCCTGCATGCTGGAAATTCTCCTCAGTCGTTCCTGTCTGTAAGAATTGTGGTGAACCCTCGGACCCATCCAACTATCGCCCTATCAGTCTCCTACCAATATTCGGGAAAGTGTTCGAGGCTATAATAAATGCTGAAATAGTTCATCATCTCACCGCCCACAAGCTGTTCTCCGACAGGCAATATGGATTCCGATTTGACAGGTCCACAGCCGACCTGCTAACTACTGTAACGGAGTACATGCTACAGGCCCTTGATGAGTCTGACGAGGCTCGCGCGGTTGCTCTGGATATCTCCAAGGCTTTCGACAGGGTTTGGCACCCTGGCCTCCTATGCAAACTACGCGGTTATGGTATTACCGGTCGCCTGCTTGACCTAATCCAATCTTTCTTAAATAACCGCAAAATGAAGGTCGTTCTGAATGGGCGTGCCTCTTCGTCCTACAGCACGAATGCTGGTGTCCCACAAGGCTCTATCCTGGGCCCAACGCTCTTCCTTATTTTCATCAACGACCTCCCAGATGAGATCAGGTCCCAAGTAGGCATCTACGCAGATGACACTACAATATACTCCCGCTCCAGTAAGAAACCTGTCGTGGCGGACAGACATAATCTCGCTGCTGACCTTGAGCGGGATCTACACTCTGTGGTGAACTGGGGCAAGAAGTGGCTTGTCAACTTTAATTCCTCTAAGACCAAGCTGTTGTCTGTCAACCATTACAGGCAACCTCTTCTGCCTCCCATAAGCATGGACCAGATGATTCTCCCGGAGAGTAATACACTACGCCTCCTCGGACTTACCCTGTCCTCAGACCTCAAATGGAAGCACTATATTGAATCCATAGCAAAATCTACTGCTAAGAAGATTGGGTCACTATGTCGATCCAGGATGTTTTTTCCACCTGAATCCATCCTGCATATATACAAGTCAACCATCCGTCCGTGCATGGAGTACTGCTGCCATTTATGGTCAGGTGCCCCTGCCGTTCTCCTCAGTGTTCTTGACAAGCTCCAAAGGAGAGTCTGTAATGTGATAGGTACTGATCTGGCGACTCGTCTGCAGCCACTTTCCCATCGTCGAAATGTGGCCTCCCTCTGTCTCTTCTATAAATACTTTCATGGCTTCTGCTCGGATGAGCTTAAGTCACTGATGCCTCCTCAACAGGTGTTTACCCGTTCAACCAGACTGGCAACTGGGTCCCACCCATTCACAGTCAGGTTAGCCAAACGCAGACGACAATTCTACTCCTGCAGCTTCCTCTCTCGCACTTCCCGCCTGTGGAACTCACTCCCGTATTCTTGCTTTCCTGACGGCTACGACCTCCAGAAATTTAAAAGCAAAGTTAATACTCACCTACTAACCACTGGCCTCTAGCTCTCTCTCCCCTCCCCTGTATAAGCTTCCCTTTCTCTCCGCCCATGTACCTGTCATTGCACCTGCTTTCTCAGTTTTCTATTGTTCCTTTCTAACTAGCTTGTACTCCTCACTCTTTTCTAATTAATCTTTCTACACTTATGTAACCCCCTGCACATCAGTGGCGTTTCTGCCTTGCTCGGGGTGAAATGATTAAAAAAAAAAAAAAAAAAAAAAAAAGCATTAGTTCCTTCAAAAACGTATTTTTGTTGGTAACATTTTTCTTCCAAAAACGTATTTTTGTTGGTAACACATTTCCTTCAAAAACGTATTTTTGTTGGTAGCATTTTTCTTTCAAAAACATATTTTTGTTGGTAAAATTTTTCCTTCAAAAACGTTTTCTTGGTAATATTTTTCATTCAAAAATGTTTTCTTGGTAATGTTTTTTATTCAAAAAGTTCCGTTAGTTATATTTTTCCTTCGAAAATTTTTACGCATATATTTTATAAAAATCTGTTTTTATATTTTCATAGTACTTTGACCCCCACTTGGAGGGTTAACTATTTGCCCATAGCTAGAACCCCAACAGGTGCTACCACCCCGTGTCAGGATGGACCTAGGTGCAACAGCACTTACGAGGTGGTTCCATGCACCTTGCAACCTCGAAATCAAAGGCCTCCTTGCCGGATGCAGTTTATCGTCATGCCCAGGACCCCCAAGTTTGAGGGTTAATTATTTGCCTATAGCTGAGACCCTAACAGGTGCTACCACTCCGTGTCAGGGTGGACCTGAGAACAACAGCAATTAAAAGGTAGTTTCATTCTTCTTACAGCCTCCCAATCAGAGGCCTTGCTACCGGATTCAGTTTGCTATCTTTCTTTAGGCATTTTATATATATATATATATATATATATATATTAATGCAGGTTTCATTGAATAATATAGACAAGTTTTGTCTATTAATTTTGTGTAGGATCCGTTCATACAGTCTGATATACTTGATGGTGATGTCGTTGAAAGACAACAAAAAATCACAGTATTTGTTGAATTTTTTATCGGGTCTAAGCTTTCGGCTCACATAAGCCATTATCAAAGAGTAAATATTAACACACAGTAAACATAGAACATTTAAGCTATTAACAATAAAGATAATTGAATTGAAAATATAAGTCCATCCCTACCGTGGTGGATGGCCGAAGACAGTGACAAAATAGTGGTGTTGTGGTCCCTGGTCTGATTACAGACATTTGAGTACGTTATTGGAAATATCGAAATTGATTGTATTCAAACCAGGTTTAAATTGTTTAATGTAGAGTGCTTCGAGGATTTTTAGTTTCTGCTTATTATTTTCTTGTTTGAGTATGTACGTGTTATCAACAAGCGTTTTTCTCAGAAGTGTGCGTTGATAACCGTGTTGTTCTAAATGACGGAATATATTTGAATTTTTATTTAAGTGCAACGTCAGACGCCGTGAGAGCGAATTTGTGGTGTGGCCGATGTAGATATTATTGAGGTTGTTAGAGATACATTCTCTAAATGGACATATGAATTTATATACTACATTGGTTTTTTGCAAATCACTAACGGTGGGGGAAGAGTCGTTAATAGACAAAACTTGTCTATACTATTCAATGAAACCTGCATTAATATATATATATATATATATATAATTTTTACGTTTTCTTTATGTTTGATAGCATTTGTAACACCTCTCTACAATTACAAATTCTTTCTCTCTCTTTAAATATCGTCGACACAGTAGCGTGATAACTTCAGGTCCCGCCTGAGCACATTCACTTTCCGCCTCCGTATTAAGCACTTTCATTTTTGTGTCGAGATCAATGTCCTTTCTTTTATGGAGAGTAAACAAGGACAATTTTGGTAGACAAAGTGGGAGTGTTTTTAAGTTGTTTTGTGAAGAGAAAAACAGACTCAGAGTAAATTGTGTTGTACCGAGGCTTTCCCTAACACTGTGCTTGAGACGCGCGAGTGAATAATAGCGCTGCTGGGAGATAGGGTTGGAAATTATCGTACACCAAACTGTGTAACACTCACACCGCTAGATGTTGAGCAGTCGTGATAGGTCGTAAGCCCACGACAACCTGTATTCATTTTTACGACAAACTAAATCAATTTCAACAAACTCGTTCCGTGCTGCAACATGTTTGACTATAGAAACTAACAATTTCTTGAGTAGAGTTTAAAAGCGTCTCCGGTCCGTGTGGGCGACAAATTATTTTCCACTCTTTAACCTCTTTCTTACAAACGGGATGTGGCGTGCATCTCACTGCTCTGTTGATCAGTTAGTCAGTCAGTTAAGTGCCATACGTGATACACGCTTGGGCGATCATGTCTCGAACGAGACATGACTGACTGGGCAGAAGATTATCCCGCTGTAGGTTGCCATTGCTTTCTGCGGTAGACTGGTTGCCGACCAAGGCTATAGAACCCAATCTCTCCTGCTATTTAACCCATAACTGGAAGGAAGAGACGGATTAATACCTTTCCTAAGGGTATTTGCGCGTAAGTGAATACAATGGATTCAACTGGAATTCGAACTCGGCTCCCCGGTTTCTCGTTCCGAGCCAATATCCACTGTACCACAACGCACATCCTGTACCACAACGCACATCCATTAAATTGTCCAGACAAACTACATAACTTGGTTCCATAAGGTCCAACCTTCATCGTTAGAATCCGTTATACCACTTACATTATAGTAAACAATCCAAATTCCATCCGTATTCTATCGTGATTAGTCAGTTCCACTCGATCAGCTTCTTTTCGCGAAACACTGCTCTGTGGAATCGAATCCCGAGAGGATGTTTCCCTGATCATTAAAATCCTAACCTGTTCAAGTCTAGGTTTAACAGTCATCTTCACTATCTGTATAAACTGCCTCTTAACGTAATCCTCTACCACGAGTGGTAGACCTGGTCTTGTCAAGGGTGAACCTTACTGTAATAAAAGTCACGCTCTCACACTTCACGGTCCACCGTTATAAAGATGCACAGCCTTGGTTATAAGATTTGGGGACAAGCACCTCTTAAACTGATGTTTTTTTTTTTATTTAAATACATTTAAATTTCCATACACAGTAGCAGATTCCGTTATCGTGTGGAAATAGTCGAAGTATCCGAAGAGCTTGTTACGACAAAAAACGGAAAGTTTGTTATTTTGTTTTCGTTTATTTTTAATGGTGGGGGGGGGGGGGGTAGGGATCGAGTTCTTGTATGTACTGTATCTCTTCAGGACGTATCCTATCTTGGCCCTCCACATCTTCCTGTTTTTTCTATTTTATCTTGTTATTTTTGTGTGTGTCATATGCTGTTTTCTCCTGTCTCATTTTCCCTGTATCCACCCTGTAAGTATAAAATTCTCTAAGCCCCCCCCACCCCCTTCCTCGTTACGTGTGCCAGAAACTTCATCTGCCTTTTCCTGGTGTTAAGTATAAATTTCCTTTTTGTATCTAATCTCTCAAAACTTTCGTCGTTGCTCACATGTTCAGTCATTCTCAGCATCCTTCTGTAGAACAACATTTCTGTTGCTTCGAGTCTCCTTCATTTTTGAGAAAATTGTCATATATCATAAGTGCCATACGTGATAGACGCTTGGGTGATCATGTCTCGAAAGAGACATGACTGACTGGGCAGAAGATTATCCCGCAGCAGGTTGCTTTCTGCGGTAGACTGGTTGCCAGCCAAGGCTATAGAACCCAATCTGTCCTGTTATTTAACCCATATGGAAGTGACGCATTAATACCTTTCCCGAGAGTATTTGCGCGTAAGTGAATGCAAGGAATTCAACTAAAATTCGAACTCGGCTCCCCGATTTGTCGTTTGAGTCGATATCCACTGCACCACAACGCACCCCCGCACCACAACACATTTCTGTGCTTCTCATCCCTCAAATTGTATTTCCTGCAGCAAAAATTTAATAAATGCATTCCGTTTGAACTAATTATGTTAAATGTGTTTATAATGTCTTTGCGTTGATCTGTTCCACACGGTGCAATTGTTATCAGTGTCAAAAACAGGGGCTGCCAAGGATATCCGCAGCTATTTCCTTTTATCGTACAAGTAGTTTTAAGGTACCACGTTTTCAGTTCCAATATGCACTTAGTTTTCTAGATTCTTAACGGAGATCTTTTTATCTGCTGTCGCTGACATATCTGCTTTTCATCTGTAGTTTTTAATCACAATGTCTACTCGAATAGATTGATATGCATGTCAGTAGCAATTTTCTAAACATACCTCATGTGGTGCAAGACCAAAAGTATGGTACACCCAGTTAGGATCGAACTCACTACTCAGTCGTAACTGTTCTATCGAGACAAACTTGCTAATTATTACTCCACGTTCGGTGCCCAAATTATTTTCTAGGCGTAGCATAGATGTGGTACAAAGCCGAAAGTATATGGGCACTCATTGAGAATCGAACTCACTAGTCAATCGTAATTGTTCTCGTAATACGATCTTGCTATCCATTGCACCACATCCGGTGCCTGAATGATTTTTTAAGCGTAGCATATATGTGGCACAAGGCTGAAAGTAGGGGGTCACTCAGTGAGGATCGAACTCACTAGTCAGTTGTAATTGTTCTATTAGTATGAATGGTAAATTCTGAAAGAAATATCTCATAGCTTTCTATGAATATTTCCTATTAATGTCTATACCATGTAAGCAAGTGGTGCACTGTTATATTGACATAGCTTCCTATGTATATAGCCTAGCGACTGCACCTTTTTCATTGCACTAAGTGAGGCGAGGTCGATGTAATATCGACACTAGCGTGACTAGTCGTGAGGACTGGGCCATTATTGTCCTTGGCCCATATACATATTCATAAGCGTGGGCAGCCCACATTTTAAAAAGAAAACGTCGTCCTGGGTATGACAAAAAGACTACATCCGTCAGCAAGTCTACTGATCGGGAGGTTTCGGGGAGCGTATCGCCTCCTCTTAATTGATGTTGTTCCCAGGTCCATCCTGACCCAGGACGGTAGCACCTGTCAAGATCCCAGCTATTGGCAAATAACTGAACACCCAAACTAGGGTCGAAACATGAAAATATTAAAATACACTTGAAAAAACGGTAAATATTCGTTTTAGGTGCCGACGGCTTTTCCCCCTTCAAATTTATCCAAAATAGCATTATTTCTGTACAAATGTATATGCTGAACTCAAATCAACAATTAGTTATTGAAGAAACTTACCTTTTTTGCTTTGAAAGTCCATAAAAAAAACGAACTATATCTCGCACTTTTTCTCTCCCGTAACTCTCACGAAGTCATGTAATTAACTGCAGAATAATGTTCTACGTAGGCAGAATTTTCTGTCGAATTTCTTCCTTTACTGAAACTTCCGGCGATGTACTTCCTGTTATGAAATTAATAAGCGTAGAAATACAATAGCGCATTACTTTCATTACTGGAAGTACATCGCCGGAAGTATCAGTAAATGAAGAAAAATCGACCAAATCTGCCAAAAATCGTTGCATTACGCAGTACGTCATTCTGCAGTTAATTACATGACTTCGTGAGAGTTACGGGAGAGAAAAAGTGCAAGATATAGTTGGGTTTTTTTTTTATGAACATTTAGATAAAAAAAAAGTAAGTTTCTTCAACAACTAACAGTTGATTTGAGTTCAGCATATACATTTGCACAGAGATAATGCTGATAAATTTAAAGGGGAAAAGCGTCGGGACTTACAACGAAAATTTACCGAAAAAACTACAATCAATATATTTTATAGTAATAACAATTACAATTTTGAGGGGAGGCAATTACCAATGTTCACAATAATTGAATGACACATAAGGTGTTGATATGCCGTTAGCCGAATCATTCTATTTTTACGTTAAAACAACGACCTTGTTTCACATCCTGATTTCGTGCGAGGTCATAAAAATAACGGTCTCATTTAATCTTAAGATGTCGGACTGAACAATCTAAAACAAATAATGCATATTTATATTAATGTTAATCAGTGAACATTTTATACATTATGTTAAATATTGAATATTTATGTTAATCACTCAAAATCAATAAATACTTATTTGAACTTACTTATTTGAGGATTGAACTTACTACTCAATTGTAATGATTCAGGTGAGACACCAAGTCGAGTTGCCCCATTCCAGACTGAAGGAGACGTCTGTAACAGCTCTTCGAAAAAAACCTACTAAACACTGCTTGTTACAGTTGACAAGATTGCATAATGCAGTCGGGACGTGTAGACAATTCGGAAGCTCGTTGAGTCGTTATGCAATAAAGTTTTATGTTAACAGAGATGGGCATCAAAACTGTCCATTGACATTCCTGCAGTCCAGACTTTGGTCCCTATGACTTTTCGTTGCTCCCCAAGCTGATAGGCAAACTCAAGTGTAGCTGTTTTGATGACATTGAGAAGATGGCTGCAATTGTGACAAGGATCCTAGATACCATCATGATGTGGCTGGATCGCTGTAACAAGTGCATTGCTGTCAGGGGATCTTACTTTGTATTTCTTTTAAATGAATTACTCTCCTGAAGGATGTGCGTTGTGGTGCATTGGATATCGGCTCGGAACGAGAAATCTGGGAGCCGAGTTCGAATTCCAGTTGAATTCATTGCATTCACTTACGCGCAAATACCCTTGAGAAAGGTATTAATCCGTTTATTCCTTCCAGTTATGGGTTAAATAACAGGACAGATTGGTCGGCAACCAGTCTACTGCAGAAAGCAATGGCAACCTACTGTGGGATAATCTTCTGCCCAGTCATCCATGTCTCTTTCGAGACATGATCGCCCAAGCGTGTATCACGTATGGCATATAACTGACTGACTCTCCTGAAAAACTTCTTGAATATACTTCTTACATCGGTATTCATTACAAGAAAATTCTTATAATTAAAATTTATGAAATAGTTTTTATTGTTTTAACTATGTTTTTTGTTGTTTTTTGTTTTGTTTTGTTTTGTTTTGGTTTTTTTGTTTTGGTTTTTTGGTTTTTGTTTTCATTTTTAATACTATATATGTTCATATATAGTATTAAGGAAAGCTTAATTTGTTTTTTGTTTTGTTTTCTTGTGTCTGTTTTTTTTTTTTTTTTTTTTTTTACCCAACCTTCCTAGCAAGTAGATGCAGTAATAGATTCGATGTAGTCTTTTCATTTGAGGTCAATTGAGAGAATGGGGCCAATGTAAATGATTGTAATAACACGTTTCCAATGTCTTTATCTGATACATTCGTAAAATGGGTCTAGGTTAATCTGCAGTGATCTTTTTAGATTAACACCTTTTCTATCTTTCTTACTCATTTTTTTGTCTTCTTAACGACCTTTCTATTTTTCCTTCATTCGTTCTTTTTTGCTCTTTCTTTCTTATTTATTTCTAAGCTAATCTTCCATACTTTTTCTTTCTTTCTTTTTTCTATGATTGTTATCATTACTCTATATCTCTTTCTTTCTTTCTTTCTTTCTTTCTTTCTTTCTTTCTTTCTTTCTTTCTTTCTTTCTAAGCTTGTCTCCCTTACTCTCTCTTTATTTTGCTTTTTTTTCTAATCATGTTTTCCATACTCTTTCTTTCTTTCTTTCTTTCTCTCTTTTTTTTAAAACTTGACTTATCTGACGAACTTGCCCGAATGGATAGTAAAACGGTGGATGGGAATTTTAGCAAAGAAAGAAAAACTGATAAGGACCACAAGGGATAGAAATTACTTGGGCACATTATGAGGAAAAAGGGTTTGGCAAACCTAACATTCACTAGGCATGCTGAGGACAAGAGAGATAGGAGAAGGCAGTGAATAACTTACAAGATGAGCTTGTATGAATGGATTGTGGAACGGGGGATGGGAACCTTAGAAAATAAAAAAAATAATAAAAAGTTGTCGAGAATCATGATTTTCTATCTCTTGAAGAGGCGTGACACATAGAAAAAGAATGATAAGCAAGTTATTCTAGTTGGCTATCACTTCCAAATAGCTGGCACTATACTCTCAAGGCGTTGTTAGATCAATTATGACTTAATGAGTTCGATCCTCACAGAGCGCTCCACAAATTCAGCCTCGTCTAAACTATGCTTATTAAATCCTTGCATCAACGACACTTGCTAAACACCCCCGTCTCTCATCATCCCTAACCTGTTCCTCCCACCCACCGTCTTCTCCCCCTCCCTCGTTCTTTCCCTATGGCTCACTCTTCCCCTCTCTTTCCTCTTTTGGACTGTTACGTTTTTATTTGCTCTTTATATGTCACCAGTCTTCATTTTCTTTCTTTTCTTCTTTTTAAGGCCGATACGTAATTAAATCCAACGCCAGAAGGCATATGAAAAATATAAGCAAACCTGGGCCGGTTGATATGGTTTGTGGAGGTTGGCGCGGAATGTTGTTTGTTATATTCAAAATGAATGAAAGTTTGTTTATTCTTTTGAAAGGTTTATTTTCTTTTATATACAAAAACAAACTTGTATCCTTCTTATTATGCAGAGTTCGTAGTTCTCGGTAAAAAAAAAAAAATGACGCGCAGGATAGACTCCTTATTCTTTGTAGTAGGTCAGTCAGTTAAGTGCCATGCGTGATACACGCTTTGGGCAATCATGTCTCGAAAGAGACATGACTGACTGGGCAGAAGATTTATCCCACATAGGTTGCAATTGCTTTCTGCGGTAGACTGGTTGCCAGCCACGACTATAGAACCAAATTTGTCCTATTATTTAATCCATAACTGGAGGGAAGAGACGGATTAATAGCTTTTCCAAGGGTATTTCCGAGTCGATATCCACTGCTTCACAATGCTCATTGTAGTAGGTAGTCATTCTAATTAGTTCTTTGATGGTTAGAGGAGCGGACCTACTTGTCTCTCGTTCTGGCAACAGAGTAGAGAGAACAGACCTCGAAGACTACTTTTCCTAGGTTTATATTGAGGTTGGTAAGTGGTCAAGGTGTACAGTAATAGGAAGTACAGTGTGTGCGGTAGGATTGTCCTTCACTTTGGCACAGTTTTTTCCGTCTTTTGTTTTACTAATCCAAGTATCTGGTTTCAGAAACGAAGTAAATTGATTGACCTTTCCTTAAGAATGCTAATGAGGTGTTAAAGAGATGATTTAGAAATAAGTCTACTAAACAGTTACCAAGATACACTACCTAGAGGGAATTCAAATTTCTATTAATAATAATATATATATTACTGAATCTACGAAGTTAAATTTATATTTCATTTTTCTGATGAATTTATAAAAACTTATAGATTTTAAATATTGGCATGTCAAGTCTGGTGCTTCTGCATTTAGAGATTCTTGATAAAATACAACGAAGAATCTGCAATATTATTGGTTCTGACCCGGTATCTCGGCGTCAGTTACTTTCACACCGACGTACCGTGGCTTCTCTCTGCCTTTTCTACAAATACTTTCACGGTAACTGTTCTGATAAATTTTCCTCTACTGTGCGTAGACTTTATGAATTTAATCACACATTAAACTGTTTATTTTTTGATAACGTATGCGACAACTAAACGTCAACTGCAAATGCCGTTTTGTCCTCACAAGAAAATCATTACTTTTTTTGATAACGTGCGTCGACGAGACATTTATAATTCTATGCTATTGAGTACCTCTTCGGCACCTCGATTTTACGTATTTAACGACAGTACTAGATTGGCAGTGAGGTCTCGTCGTTTTACAGTTAAAATGACTACATGTACCTGTAAGTTCTTCGCTAACAGTTTCTTCTCTTATCCTTCTCATGGTTGCTCTCCAGTTTCATTGTTAAAAATTTAATTGCAATGCCGATCGTTATCTTCTACCTTCTTTTGTTTTTTATTGTTTTCGCTCCTTAGTAGTGAAGG